>CM055818.1:58436105-58519136 GCA_029582265.1 Zoroaster sp. YZ-2022
ATTACAGCATTTTACTTACATTTTGACATGCATTTCAATCATCCTCTGCTAGCAATCATACACATTTACATTTGTGTGTTTATTCTTATCTAGGACTACCTATTCAATATAAGTAGCCTATTTTCTAAAAAAAGTCAATGAATTTCAAGTTATTTAAAAAATAACATTCATGGAAGTCGTGAGTAAAAACAAGTGAGAAGGGATTCGACATTCATGACGACTCAGACTGTTGGTTTAATTACTCAAATACAAGTGTAATTAGTATAGGCCCATGCCTACATGTAATTTATCATTCAATGTCATAATTATATAGCATAATGTGGACTGTTAAACAATTCTTTAGAATAACATTCATAGAAATATACACTACAACATTTGGAAAGAATGTCGTATCCGGCCGCCACTTTTTAAGGGCTTTTTTGGATTTTTTTGCAACCACTAACCAGTTAAAAAATCATTCTATCGATGTTTGGTGGTACAGAAAGCGAAAACTATCTTTAAAATCCACTTTTGCGATGGTTTCGGACTTGATTTCCTTCTAAAAATCATCCCCTTCAGAAAATAGAAGGATCCTATTATAGTTGCCACTACGCATGTACAATGACTGTGTTGGTCACTAATTGTGGAGTTTACAAGATCAGACTGACATGACTGAAGAAGTCATCGTATACCAAAAATGCCTGATTTTTCATGAAATAAATATCCGGGAATAATTTGAAGTATATATGTTCTCCACCTTACTGGGTAGGTAAGATTACATTATTGGTTATATTGAATGAGAAAAGGTGGCGGTCGGATACAACATTCACCCCAACATTTGAAAGTGGTTTATTTCCCTTGTACAAGAACATTTCAAGGAGATGTTTGGGAAAATCCTGAACACCTAAAAATGTTAATGTCTTTGGAAAAAGTCGAAGCAGCTAGTATTTACTCTATTTAATAGATGGGGAAAGAATGTCCAAGCCAAGCACTACTTGTGCACAATGCATTTTTAGCACATGACAAAATGACCAACATCTCACTAGATGTGTATACGACTACATTCATTCCACAACCCTCACTGGACTATTCTTTCAGGTAGAATGTTGTATCCGACCGCCACCTTTTCTCATTCAATATAACCAATAATGTAATCTTACCTACCCAGTAAGGTGGAGAACATATATACTTCAAATTATTCCAGGATATTTATTTCATGAAAAATCAGGCATTTTTGGTATACGATAACTTCATCAGTCACGTCAGTCTCATCTTGGCAACTCTGAAGGGAAGGATTTTTAGAAGGCAAATAAAGTGCGAAAACCATTATAACAGTGGATTTTTCGCTTTCTGTCTCCCCCCCCAACATTTTTTTTGGGATAGAATCATTTTTTAAACTGCAATTTTTGTTTAAACCATTAAAAAGTGGTAGTTGTATTTTACATTATTTCCCAAGATGGCTTTCACATTATAAAGTGCATTGTCAAAAATGGGCTTCACTGATGTAATCCTTAGGCCTATTTCAGGCCTTTCAGACACATTTTGGTGACATTCATTAAATAATAAACCAAAAATGACTCAGAGTGACCTGATATCTGCACTAGGCTTCACTTATTCTTTATACAATATCACTTTAATAGAATCTTCAATATAAAGTTATCAAGGTAACCCTTACCACTTCATGAGAGATTTATCAATGATGATTCCAGATTCAAGTGGCTACAGGCCTATTAGAATCTTCTTAACATGTTTTTTTGGCATTAGACTAGCAAGGGATAACAATATGTTTGGAGAAGAACCACACCATGGCCTTCGTAACATACGCTATTCTTGGATAGCGATTCAAATGAGGACAACCCACTTATCAAAATTAAGCAATGCATTCAAAGTCAAAAGTCACTAGACTTAAGTGTTTGTCATATGACAAACACATAGGTGTTCGGATTTTGTCAGGGTAGTGATGATGACGTCAGAATGTTTTTGTAAATATTTTTGACAATTAACAATCTGTACAATGGTGCAAAAACTGTGAATTTACCTGTTGTGGTTGTTGAGATATGATTTTTTTTAATATTAAATTTGACTTCCGGTTTGGACAGGAAGTAAGGTCAAATTGGGGTCACCTTTGTGTAAATATTTTTCGACAATTAACAATCTATACAATGGTACAATAAATGTCAATTTTACCTCTTGTGGTTGTTGAGATATGATTTTTATTAATAGTAAACTTTGACTTACGGTTTGGACAGGAAGTAAGGTCAAATTGGGGTCATCTTTCGTAAATATCTTTTGACAATTAACGATCTGTACGACATTAGGTGTTTGTCCTTTGGACGAATACAGAGCTGTTACGCTAATTATACGTTGTGGTGGAATTAAATACCGTATCATCACAGCTTTATCATTACACATTTTTGGCCTCGAGGTGGTGTGTGCAGGTCTTGTACAATACAATGACAAATTCGATCAAGTGTTATAATATTTAAATGTTTGGTTCAGTTTTTTAAAACAATACTTATAGGGAAGAGACAGCACAATGTAATTTGAAGGATAACTGTAAAATAAAAAGAAACAAACAATACTGAAATATGATCTTCGGATTGTTACATGTATTTATGTGTCATTAACTGTTGAAAATACATTTTCATAAATAGTAATGTTAAAGTTATTGTTTAAAGGTGGCAATATCTTCACGATCAACAGGGCATGGAATCAGAGTTCAAGTTCTAGTTTAACTCAGTGACTGAAAATAATACTCACATGACAAGGTCATATTTGCGTTGCTGCTGCATAAATGAGCCAGTAATTTTTAGTCACTATGTTCGTCTTAAACTAGGACACCAATTCCATGGCCCGTTTGTAGAAAGTATGCTCTGATCGTGACGATACTGTCTGTTTAACCAATTGTGTTTATGGGATTGATGGTCAGTACTATCCCAACGCGAGCATACAAATAAATAGGAACTTTAATTGGGTGATCTGGCAAAAGTTATTCCAAGGCTGACACACCCATGCAATGAAGATTGGGGGTGGGGGGGGGGGTATGTTTACTATGTTTATATGGCCCAATTGCCAGTGATTCACTGTTGGCAATATACATTTTACTAGATCACCAACAGATATTGCTTAATAATTATATTTGTGAGGATGTTTGCGTCCAGTCAAAAAAATAATAAGAATTCCTCAGTACTATTTTTGTTCCAACATGTTAAAGAAATTCCTAGAAAGACCTAGATGTGTCTTGAGGTCTTGAAAAAACAATTCCCTTGAGGGTCAAGACTGCCACAGATAGGATAAGTCCATATAAAATAATTTGAATAATACCTTAACTCCTTTGATGAATGGATAAACTTCAAATACTGGCCATTGGATCACAAAGTTACACAGACTCTAACACACCTTGTAGCAGTAGCACAAATGGATATCGTTGATCTGAAATATAAACGAATCATGTAAAAACAATATTAAATGTTTTCAAAGAGGGACGAAGAATAATGGGTCATGCTAACAAAACACACATAACTTAGAATGCCCTTATATGTTATTATCGGGATGATGGATTGATGGATTGATGGATTGATGTAACTTCAGAAAAATGATCCCTTCAGAACAATGCCTTTAAGTTAGGTTTTAAAATTGAATAGAACTACATGTGACGTCTTCCTTCCTCCATGATGTGACCGTTTCATTATCTCAATAAAGGTGCTGATATTTGTTTCTGGTCTACTTTAGTGAGAAAATTAAGTGCTAGTATAAAGTAAACTGCAATGCAGCCATCACCACACAGGACATAAGTACTACTATTATTATGAGGAACTACAGACACTATAGTGTAGCTAAATTAACTTGTACTTTTACCAACGCGTACTCCACCGGATGTCAATCCGTACGCATGCCAGTAAATATTCAGTAATAAATATTTTTCCGGGTTGAGTTGACCAAAATAAGTGTGAATTGGTAAAAGTACGAGCACGCATACGAGTTGACCTGTTTCACTTCAGGCGCGGCACATGTGATACCATTGCCACGACACGTATAGTGCTAACTGTTATTTTACTTTTAGTGCTAGGGCCTAACGTTAATTAGGCCGGGCCTAATTTATACTGAACTGGCTGCATGCTTTAACAAAAGTTAACGTTACATACGTAAGTGAGGCCTAGCTATAGGCTATAGTTTTAGTTTTAACTTTAGTTTAAGTTTATGTCGAGTGTGGATAATCAGTAATAACCTTTAAAGTTTCTTTATATTATTTAAAACAAAAATTATCACTAACGTTATTACGCTATGAATCATGTCGAGTATAGGCCTCTATAGCACAGTCAGGTGAGAGATAGTTATGAGAACTAATTATAATTAGGCAATAGTAGGCCTAGTATACAAATAGGGTTTTCAGGTGAAAAATAATTCCTAAACCAATATGCTCAATATTTATATCAAATTAAAGGTTTTGATGTACAGCATTCGATGAAGCGCGACTGTCCATACACTGTGTACACACCGTGATACACACGCACAGCGTTCGTGCTCGTTTCCCTCATAAGAGCTTTTGAAAGGGTGTAAAAAATACACTCTCCGCGCTCAAAACCAATTTACGGCTCAAAACTTTCACATATGATAGAAAAGAGGTGTAAAATTAATTCAGTCACCGCTCTTCCCTTTCAACTTGAAGATTTCATCTCGAAAAAACGGTGTTTACTTGTTATCTCTTCATAACTTCGGTTGTAGAGTAGCTATGGAGATCGAGCAAGCATGGGTATGTAAAGGAGCCCTTTGACTCAATAGGGAAACCTGTTTTCATGTCAATCACAATGTACTCGGGTGCGGAGACAGCTCCGAAGTGGATGCCCTCAGCAGAGCGCGGCAAATTTTACGGGCTGAATGCGCCCGATCTCGGAACACTTCGCGAAAGGCTGGGCGGGACGAGAGTGGTTCATCATTCATAAAAACCTAGGCTTTCGCACGTACTTCCGATTGCTATTTTATGTACATTGTTGGATAGGTGAAACTATAAGCTTTCCAATGAGCTATATTGCATGTAAGATTTCGACAGGTAAAACTAGTGAAAATTTTTGATTTAAAATTTTGATGTTTTTTGTTGCGGGCGATGCGATGTGTGTGTGTGGTGGGCTTCGGTCAAGCACGTACGAACTGAAAACCCAAATAGACCTTATGCATTGACGTCATCACGCGCCATCTTAGAGGTAAAACGATGATGAAACAATGGAAAATGCACATCTATACACGCGCGGCGCACAGATTGGGCCAATGAGCAACCTTCTTTTGACCTCTAGCCGTGGGCGCCCTACTCAAATGACGTCATGTGCATAAGGTCTATACAAATATAACATGGTTTGAGGGTGGACAGTCGATATTATATTAGCTACCCGAGGTATTGGAAGTTGACAAACTAGTTCCCGAGGCGAAGCCGAGGGAACTAGTTTGTCAACTTCCAATACCTCGGGGAGCTAATATCGTCTGTCCACCCTCAAACCTTGTTATATTTGTTTTACTATACCTCATATATATTCAGTTGTATTACAATAATAAGGAGCATCATTGTCATTGAGCTCGGGAAAACGCGAATTGACATTTACGTGTGCCGCCATCTTTTCATGTGTATGTACGTAGCTAGGGCGATGTTCACGCGTGCGTACTACACCCGTGCGACTGTTCCCCGATATTGCTTCGTAAAGCGCATGCGTAGTTGTTTAACGCATATGCGTTAAACTACTACGCATGCGTATTTACCCTGTGCGTGAATAGTCGCGGGCGCTTGGTAAACAGCCAAAATAGCATCTGGCAGGTGACGGTGAATGGACCAGTGAGAATTCGGCTCTCGATCGTGAATATGTATGAGGTATAGTAATTAAGCCCATGGCCCATGTCATGCATGTTGCCTCTGTCTGTGTTAGTGTTATCACTCAGGCTTAATATCGAGTAAGCCTAGGCCTAAATTTCAAGTATGTACATGTACAACCTAACTTTTTACAGTTTGATAAAACATTTTAATTCTATAAATTATGTTTATGAATTAATTTTGATATGACTGATGTGTAAATCTCAGTTATACTTTAATTAAATGTCAGAGCATTTGAGAATGTCATGGGGTAGGCCAACACCGAAAAGAGTAATATGACTTACTGTAGAATCATCTGTGTATATTATTTGACCACCATATAGGAAGAACAAATATAAATTTTCCCCTGATTCCATGTGTACAAAAACCAATCTTTGAAAATGTTAATTTATTTCTTTGATGCATTAAAGGGAGAAAAGGGCATGGAGAGGAGTGCTAGATTTAGATTAACTCAGTGATAATACCCCACATGATAAAGGTCATATCTGCTGCATAAATGAGCCAGTAATGTGCAGTCACTGTGTTCATTTTAAAACTAGGACACTGATTTCATGCCCTGTTGAAAGTCTGCTCTTATCGTGGCAATATTTTCCCTTTAACCCTAACCCCCTAGGCATTTCTACTAGAATGCTACCTCAACCTAACAAACTCCAACACCATGTACTAACCCACCATAGTCTGCAGTACTCAACCCATCAAACTCAAACAGGCTCTATGCTGTTGGATTTTGATTGAGTGGGGACACATGGCCCAAAGTAAAGTTTGAACATTGGAGTCTTACAGTACTCAACCCATCATAATCCAACTGTTGTTTTCAGGCTAAAAAACTCAACTATACAAAAACTAAAACACCCTATGGAATAAATGGTAGGTTCTAGTTGTATGATGTTAGTTACAATGCCAAGCATACCTAAGTACAATATTTGCCTTTATCAGTTGTTTATTACAGCAGGTTGCATACACACACTCTCTCCACTCAAAGTCCAACAATGTTGCATGCTAGTAGAACCACCGTCCTCACTCAATCAAAATCCAACAGCATTACTGTACGCCATTGGTACTCAACCCATAGTCCAACAGCTTAGCTAAGTTCACAGTCCTCAACCAGTCAAAATCCAACAAAACCTTCTGTTGGAGTTTGATGGGTCTGGGGTGGTTAGGGTTAGCGTGTGAATATTAATTTAAGGGTGAAACAACAAATAGTCAGTACATGTTATTAACATTCAATGATACAGTGTCTTGAATTTCAAAGAATTACAGCAGAAGCAGTTAGTATGGTAGGTTGTGCAGGGACTTTTGCAACAAATAAGTGTAAAACATACAACACAGGCATATCCCGGGTTCTCCCAGGGATAAAACAAAACAAAATCACCCCCTAAGGGAATTAATATTTTAAGTTTGAAATCTTTGTCTAGAGGCAAAGCTTAAAAACAAAATTAATGTGAATTGTATAAGATCATATGGTTAATTCCCGGCATGACAGACGGGACAGATTTACACTACCTATTTTTTTTTAAAGGCCTGCCAAAAACAATCTGCAAGGTGTAACCTTCTATGTTATGTATAAAGTCAAAGTAAACACTCTATATTTCAAATTAAAAAACACTCCATGAAACTACAGGATTCACTAGTGGCTGTATAGTGACAAAGTAAAATCAGCGTGACAGCCTGGACGGAAATTACACTCAATTTTTTGAAAACGACTTTCATTGGAAAAAACTATCTGTTCTCCTATGAAATTTAATGTTTTTTTCTTTTAAAGTTAATCACTTTTATACAAATAATCAGTAAACATTATGACTTAGTTATTCAAAACATGGAACTGAAAACACCAGGCTCATTAAAAGTTGTGACAGACGGGACGTGACAGGCGGGACATTTTTGCTCACTCAATAAAGCATCATTTAAACTAGTCTTACGATGATCAAATGTAATTTTTGGAATTTATTTTGAATCAACAACAACTAATACTACAAATTAATAATAATGTTACTGTCAACAACAATTAATTAGAGAGTACCCTTTAAGAGACAGTAAATTAGAGCACATTCATTCACACCTGAATTTAAACTAATTTTGATTTGTGTGTTTCATTGGTCAACTAATTAATCAATATTTCACTTCAAAAGGCACTATTTTTTAATATCTTATTATTTTGGCGCTTACAAGTACATGTAGGCCTATGTGCAAAAAGATATCAAATATTGTTAAACATAACATAATGAGATCTATGGCCCCAACGCATTGATCTATCTATCACATGTGACCCATGACTCGTCTAAAGCCCGCCACCTGTAGTTGACTTATGATTCAGATTAGACTGCCGTCAGCTAGCCGAGTAACTCTATGGCCGATGCACATAATATGTAGGCAGAAACAAGACCTACTCAGAAGCGCGCGCTTCATACACCGTGCTTAGGGGTGCACCCCACTAAATAGTGAGGAATTCATGCGCCGAGCTATTTATCATAAAGTGTATGCCCTCAAATTTTTCTGAAAAACAAAGATTTGAGGCCCATTCATTTGATGGATTGTGTACAAATGGCCCACTATCATAACCTGGGGGTCCTTGGCTTCCAACTGTGAGTATTTTGGACACAATAGGCCCTGAAAAAGTGCTCCTAATTTGATTTCAAGCGTAAGGCCTTTTTCCAAAATGGCTGCTTTTCAGTGTGGACGTTTTCACTACTGTAGAGGGTGGTTTTCATTGGGATGAGAATAACTCCCTGGAAACCTGGACTTTAGAAAGTAAATAGAGAAGAATATAAAAGGTTATATATCGATGAATATTTTTTCTTTTGGTTTTAAAAACTGTGGGACTTCTAAGTATTTTTTAATGATTTTTGAATATTTTGTATTTAGCACTGTTTACTATGGGAGTTTATTTAGTGGGGTGCACCCTTAGTGTGTTAGTACAGAACTCTGCCTTCAGGTTAAGACTAAGAGCTAAAGTTGTGATTACTATACCGACTGTCGTGTGCTACTGAACAATTCCACATTGTTTATAACTTGTAGTATTTTAAGATAGTCATGGCAAGTGGTGAAATTGGTAAGAATTGTTTTTAAACAATTAAAAGATGCGCGAACACATTTATTAAAAATCTCACATTGTTTGACTTTGAAACCTCCGTCCGCTATATGCTAATTCTGAGTAATTGCTAGGCCTATGGACAAACCATGGAGGTAAAAATAGTCCATGGACAAACAAACCCAACACATGTAACACAGTTAACAGTTATGGCGAGACAGTGTGGTGGTGGTGCCGGGGGAGGGGGTGGGGTGGATGCAGCCAACTCATCTGTTGACCTACTGTACTCGTTCACTGGCAGTGGTGGAGCCAAAAAAAATTTGGGGCGGGGAAAACATTTTTTTGGGGGTAAATTTACCAACATGTAACTCAAATGAACCAACAAATTATGCAGTAGGTTTTGAATTTCCCCTCCCAAATTGATGATCTCCAAATTGTTTTGTCTATGCCACTGTTTAGAAGACAAACATGTTCAAAATTACCAACACGTTTGCGACTCGACTGACAGACACTTTAGTCTTTACTTATGGACACACTTTTTTTTATATTGACAGACTTTACTGTTACTGACAGGCACAGGAAAGAATGTCGTATCCGACCGCCACTTTTTAAGGGGTTTTTGGAATTTGTTTGCAACTACTAACCAGTGCACCAGTTCAAAAATTATTCTATCAATTTTTGGGGGTACAGAAAGCGAAAACTATCTTTAAAATCCACTTTTATGATGGTTTCTGGACTTTATTTCCCTTCTAAAAACGTCCTTCCCTTCAGAAAATAGAAGGATCCTATTATAGTTGCCACTGCGTATGTATAATGACCGTGTTGGAGGAGTTGACAAGATCAGACTGATATGACTGAGGAAGTCATCGTATACCAAAAATGCCAGATTTTTCATGAAATAAATATCCTGGAATAATTTGAAGTATATATGTCCATCATCATCCATATTTTCTCCACCTTACTGGGTAGGCAAGATTACATTATTGGTTATATTGAATGAGAAAGTGGCGGTCGGATATTATGACATTCTACCCCAGACACACTTTACTGACAGACACACTTTGGCCTCCCCCTGGAAAGTTTTTGGGGAATTTTTTGCAACCACTAACCAGTTAAAAAAAGATTCTGTTGATTTTTTTTTTCTATCGTTAAAATCCACTTTTATGAAGGTTTTTGGACTTTATTTCCCTCCCCTTCAGAAAAAAGAATTGTTATAGTTGCCACTGCCCATGTACAATGACTGTGTTGGTCACTAACGGGAGAGTTGACAAGATCAGACTAACATGACTGAGGAAGTCATCGGATACTAAAAATTGCCTGATTTTTCATGAAATAATTATCCTGGAATAATTTGAAGTATATGTCCATCATCCATATGTTCTCCACCTTACTGGGTAGGTAAGATTACATTATTGGTTATATTGAATGAGAAAAAGTGGCGGTTGGATGACATTCTACCCTGCCCCTCTCCCCCCCTGTATTATGTAATTTCTAATTCATTGTATTTATATTTATATTTTTATTTATCATTTTCTGTAGTTGGCGGCTCGTCCGCTGTTGGAATTGGACAATAAATAAATAAATAAATAAATAATATAAATACATTATTCTTCAACCATGCACAGCTTCAAATATCTTTTGTAGCTATGGCTGCTAAACCAGACCAAGTCTTTATTTTCAGCTCTGTTGAGTGTCTCCAACAAGACGGGACTGATTGACTTTGCTAAGCGCCTTCATGCTATTGGACTGCAGCTTGTGGCTTCTGGTGGAACGGCCAAGGCCATCAAAGAAGCAGGTGTTCCAGTCAGGTAAGATGATTGGAGTGTGTTGACCATCAGAAGATCCCACATACAGGTGACATTAAATATCCTCCTCTCCCCCCCACCCCCCCCCCCAACCTGGTCAAAGATACTGTGGAAAGAATGTCGAACAGAACCGCTACTTGTGCACAAGTGTTTTTAGCAGATCGGAACCCGCTGCTATATAGGATTCTAGCCGGCCAATCGTCATCGGGCAAGCTCGGTGGTCGAGAGGTTAAGACGTCTGCACTAGTAAGCAGGAGGTCGTGGGTTCGAATCCCGCCAGAGTCGCCTGTGTAGTTTTTTCACAGACACTCGGAAAGCACTGAGCATACAGTGCTATACACACGTCGGTGTAGGGCAAAATTAAATCAATGATTAAAGTAGGGTCAGCAATTAGCCTCAGAAGCGATCCATCACTCCTTAACCAGTTCGCATCGGAGGCCGTGTATACACGCAATTTTTTTTGGGACAGCGGATCGGAGAGCATCTAAACATGCCACAGGATTCTCGGGAATATTTGTATAGATTCCCGGTCGACGTGGCAACGAGCCATAAGCATACAGTGGAAGACGCGGTCTCCCCGGTCACGCTCTGGTGAGCACCATTGGTCGTGTTTGTGCGGTAAAAATAAACCGGCCACGGGGATCGGAAAAACTTTTTTATTCCCGGTGCGAACTGGTTAACAATGTTGATCCATTGTTTGAATGGAAACAAAGGACTCACTGTTGTCTGTACCTAAGCTGTATATTGATACTGACAAATACTGACAATGAGCACCATTGAAATTAGGTTTTGTATGGATTCTCATCTGTGTTTAGCAGCAACAGATGTTTGTGGACCCCCATATCTGTTTAAAATATGCTCTTCTGTGGTGATTTTGAGTGTCGTCGTCTCAGCTGCCAAAGACATGCATCACGAAACCAGACCAGCTTTTTATCAACAAATTTTATTCCACTGGGCCATAATTTCATAATTAAAAAATATGTGTACATCGTGAAATCCATAGAAATTGTCTCATGAACCAGGAATTACCAAAATGTCTCATGAACCAGGAATTACCAAAATGTCTCAAAAGAGAATTCCCCACGCGAATGCAATCCGCAACAAGCACGTTTGTTTATGGTGTAATCGAGGATCTTCTATTGTTCCCCTCCTTTGTTCCCCTCCATTGTTTGCTTTGTTCCCTTTGTTGTTGGACTTTGTTTGGACATCTCCAGTTTGCAAACAATAACCACCAACCGAGGTCCCATTGTTTTCTTGCTGAACTTTTTATAAGTCCTCGGTTTACACCATAAATAAAATCATGTGAGTGCTAGACATGCATGTTTTCATGTACATAATTAGGTAGGTCAATGTATTATAAGCTATAGAATGACACAAACATGTTATACACTGACATCAGAAACAAACTAGCCACTGATGTACATGTAGCGATACACAAATTAGTAATCAAGCTAAAAAAAAAAAAAAACTAAAATTTGTTTGAAAAAAATGTACATTGATTTAGGGTGGCGTGGACAATTTCTAGCGTGGTGGAATGAGCTGCCTTTAGCTGAAAGGACTGGCGGCCTGCCATGCCTTAACATGCCTGGCGAGGGCGTTGTTTACAAGAGTTGCTATAATATACATGTATATGTCATTCAAAATGTAGTCCATCCATCTTTCTCCATGATGCATTATCAACATACACATTGTATTCCTACAATGTACACTGAAGCTTTTGTACATGATCATTGTAATCAATTTCTGGAAGACGCACTTTGTTTTCATGCGGCCGATCGCTCGTGATAAATTTTATAAAACTATTCGCATTGTTTAAAACACTATTTTGCAAACAGTGAATATTGGGCATTTTGCTGTTGAGTCCGAGTCCCAAGTCCGAGTCCGAAGGGTCGAGTCCGAGTCAACAAAAATGTGACTCGAGTCGGACTTGAGTCAGAGCCACGAGTCATACAAGTCTGATATATAATGATCAGTATAATGATCAGTATAATGATCAGTATAATGATCAATATAATGATCAATATAATGATCAATATAATGATCAATATAATGATCAATATAATGATCAATACAATGATCAATATAATGATCAATATAATGATCAATATAATGATCAATATAATGATCAATATAATGATCAATATAATGATCAATATAATGTGTTTTATGAATTGACAAAATGAGATGAAACTTATGCAAGTTGTAGTCTTCCACTTTCCTTCTACCTCTTTGTTTTCTAGTGATGTTGCCTCGGTTACTGGAGCACCAGAGATGCTTGGCGGACGTGTTAAGACGCTCCACCCTGCTGTTCATGCTGGTAAGAAGTGTTTCTTAAAAAGATTCATGTTAAAGGGCAGGCTTTTAACAGGGCAAGGAATCGGTGTCCTAGTTTCAGATGTTAGTGACTAAAAATTACTGGCTCATTTATGCAGCAGCAAAGAAGAGAAGTAGCCACCAAGGAAGGAAAGAAGCCTGTATTGTGTCCAAACCTCTAGTTTCTTGTTTGTGGGGATGTGGAGAGTCTGTAAATCCTTCAAAATTAAACATCCAGGAGGCTCAGGGGGCTTTGTCCTCTAGACCAAAGGGAGACCCACTCACGCTGCCCATTTCTCAGGATGTTTTTTTTACTTTTGTCAAATCACACTGCTGAAATACTTTGAAATGAACTATTATCGATGCTGTACCTTTCCTTAAAAAAATAGTCTGACAAAATTGATGAATTCTAAAACTGATGAAATCTGTCCTCCTGCTGTGTATTTGTGTGCAGGCATCTTGTCTAGGAAGATTGAGCAGGATGTAGCTGATATGAATGAGCAAGGATTCCAGTTTGTCAGGTACGTCATCTATGCAGTTGTTGTCTGATGTGATGTGGTTCATTGATTTTTGTGCCATTTAGGGCTGTCCATTTTCGCTTATTTCGGGAATCGGATACCCGAAATTGGAAATTTTGTAATTTTGTAATTTTACAATTTTGTAAAAACACATAAAAACTCCCGAATGTATAAAATAACCAATATGAACAGAAGTTTTAAACAAAAGCCGGCAAGTCTGTGAAAGGCTGTCGGCGAATGTTTCTTCTAAAGCCTTCATCTAAGTTTTCTTAGTTCGTTTGCAAAAACTCGGAGACTTCCATTTGTGTGGCTTTAATTGTTCAGTCGTTTATGGGTAATTGGAACTTGCAAACGGTGGCCATTTTGAAATCCAAGGTGACCGCCATCTGCAACACTTCAGTTTTTGCCAACAATTTTTTTCTTGTTCCTTAGGGTCTAAATAAGGTCTCAAACTAGGTGTTATGTTCTCATCAAATGGACCCCCTGTTTTGTTTGTAAAACACGTGCAAAATTATTTGCAAGCTGAACATTTGGACACCCAGTTTTTCAACAAATAAAAAAATTGGACACCCTATTTGCAAATCCTGGCAGGACTTTATATCATGACATAAGCTCCCTGACTAATTGTACAATTGTTATTTTGACGTAGATTGGTTGCATGTAACCTGTATCCCTTTGAGTCTACCATCGCTAAACCAGATGTTACCGTGGCAACCGCCGTGGAGCAGATTGATATCGGTGAGTTATATCATTTTCTAATGAGGAAACCGAGGATTCCTCAAAAGCGCCTCGAGCACTGTAGCTCGTAAGCATGAGTGAAACCTGTGAAGAGGAGACGATGAAGGAATGTTCAGTTTTAGATGTGGGGGGTTGGGGGAGGGAAACCCCAGACACATTCTAGGGGAAAACTTACTTCATAAGGCTTGGGATTGAGTGGGAATTGAACTAGGGCCCACAGAGGTGAATGGTGAGGTAAGTACTGTTACACCGACCTTATCTCCAAGTGATATGGCACATTCACATAGCCAACTTATTATGATTCAGTGTCTCAAAGATGAATAGTTGGTCATTATTTGTTCCGATCATTTGAAAAGTCAAATCCATTTGAAGGGGACAAGCAAGGGACCAATGAAAGTGTCTGCATTAGACAGGTGCCCAGACACTGCCCAGATAAGACTCTCTCTGTAAGTGATCCCTGACTGTATCTTGGGGCGTGATCCCTGACTGTATCTTGGGGCGTGATCCCTGACTGTATCTTGGGGCGTGATCCCTGACTGTATCTTGGGGCGTGATCCCTGACTGTATCTTGGGGCGTGATCCCTGACTGTATCTTGGGGCGTGATCCCTGACTGTATCTTGGGGCGTGATCCCTGACTGTATCTTGGGGCGTGATCCCTGACTGTATCTTGGGGCGTGATCCGTTGCTACAAGGCATGTATGGGTTTCATGGCTATTGCCCCAGAACAAAGATGTAGACAATTTTGAACCAGTGATAGGCTGCCTTGGCAAATAAAGGCGTTATTATACAGGTCAGGGCAATCTGTGTTTTTATTTAACCTTTGACCAGGCCTTCAGTCATACTGCCCTCTATGATGTGGCCATATCGGACTACTTTCGTCAGCAGTACTGCGGTGATGTGTCTCAGCTGAGCCTACGTTATGGCACCAACCCCCACCAGAAGCCCGCCCAGCTCTTCACGTATGGCACCGAGCTGCCCATGAAGGTGCTGAACGGATCACCTGGATTCATCAACCTCTGCGACGCCCTCAATGCGTGGCAGCTGGTGGAGGAGTTACGGGCTGCTCTCGGTATGCCAGCGGCTTCGTCGTTCAAGCATGTTAGTCCAGCAGGTATGTTTGGTTTCACAATATACAAATATTGACTGCTACTCGTGGTACAGTAAAACTAGCCTCCCGAGGTTGATCCCTGGAGCGTTCTATTTTCCCTCGCGGCTTCGCCTCAGGAAAATAGAATGCTCCAGGGATCACCGAGGAAGACTAGTTTTACTGTGCCACAAGTGAAAACAGACAATATTTGTTTTATAACACCTCATACATAGATTCTGCACAATTTATTAAGAGACCTGCTGCAATAAATCAAATCAAACCAATACATGACTTTCATTAACTTGACAACACTCTGAAATTAATTGAACTTCTGTAACACGTATTTATTCATGTTGTAACAACAGCATTGATGCATTTAGACCAATTTCATGGGCTATAGTTCATTGGTTGCCATGGGCTAGTTCATTGGTTGCCATGGGCTTGTCTTTCCTTGTTTGCTTGGCATTACAGTAAAAATAGCGACCATCATGTGACACGCTTTCAACCAATCACAAGACGGAATCTATGTATGAGGTGTAAATAATACAGAAAGTGTTGCTAGTTTTGTGAGCAGTAATTATCACCAGAATGCTTATTCCAAACTTTCTTAAAAAAAGAAGATTGTCATAGCAATAAATATCCGCATTTAATAAACAAAATTTAACGCTTTTGACATATTCTGCTGTTAAGCTGCACATACAAGACGCATGTAGTAGACAATGTGTAATATGCACGCACTAATGTAAACTTTCAGTTTCGTCATTCGGAATAAGTTCTGTCGTGGTCAGGAAATGAACTTGTAGGGTCAGTCTCGTGACAGCAACACGGCTAGGTACATGTACCAAGCATGTGGAGAGAGCCATATTCACTGAAACTTTTGCTAAAAATGTTCACCAACAAATGTTCACTATTTCTGATTTTTTGTGTGTGTGCAAAATGTATCAATAATGGTATTTAAACAGTAGTAGTTCATAGTTAACTATTATGTGAGTATGTTCCTGTCAAAATCTTGTCTTTTTTAAATCGAGGAATATGTCGAGTTTAGATCTTTCTTGGTTTTTTATTTTGTTTTGTGGACAAGGTGCTGCTCTTGGAGTTGAGTTGAGTCCTGAGCAGGCCAAGCTGTGTATGGTGGCTGATCTGATGCCTCTCACCCCGCTAGCAACCGCTTACGCAAGGGCTAGAGGTAAGTCCGAGTCTCATGGACAGGTGGATTAAGGGGTGTGGGGGTAAAAAGGGGGTACAGGGCTATGGGGGAGGGGGAGGGTTGAAGAAAAGTTTGATCAATTTACATGTATGTCCAAAATGGGAGGTGTACACAGTCCTTTCTCATCCTTCTTGATCCACCAATGCTGTCATGTAATATCTAATTCTATCAATGAATTTTTTAATAAATATTTTATAAATGTGGCCTTATCGTTTCGGTTTGCGGTAACACCATGTGTTTATCTCAACTAACGTGAAGCTGAGATACAGGTTCTGAAAAGAACCGTATCGCACAATCGTATCTCAACCTTCGTTAAGTGAGAAAGGTTCAAGGGAGAACCAATTTCGGGCAACTCGTTTTTCTCTACTGTCGCTAAGTGAGAAATATGGTTCAGGGAGAACCATGGGGACTTCACGGGTTAATATGGTTCAGGGAGAACCATAGGGACTTCACGGGTTATTCTCTACGTTTCGATTAGCCTGCTCTAATCTTCTTCAGGAGAATGTGGCCTTATTAATTTAACCCTCCTACACATGGAGGCCACTCCGATCCACTAAATTCTGTTCTTTAGCAACCTTCAGTACATACTTATACAAGCCTGCTGTCCTTTCCAAGTAATCTTACAAAATCAACTGTGTGCCACCTAAGAACACTAAATGTTTGAACATATTAGTATGGCCTGCAATGTATCAATGGGAGACCACCTTACCCTGCAATCTCAGTGGTGTGACAGTGCACAGAAGGGTAACCATAGGAGGCCACTGGCAACAGCTAATGGCTTGGAGTGGCCTGATCTGGGTTGTTTCAAAAATTGCACTGATTGCAGGAGGGTTAAGCCTGTTTCAAGTGCAAGACATGTGAGGGTAGTTTTCGGTTTGCACATTGGTGTGATTACCGCTGAAAAAATACAAAATTGCTGTTTTTTTTATATAGAGATTTAAATTTCTTGTGGATGGATTTCATGAAGATTTTCATTTAGAAGTGTAATTCCCTTTGTTGCAATAAATGAATTGTATACCACCAGGTGCTGACCGCATGTCATCGTTTGGAGACTTTGTGGCACTGTCTGATGTCTGTGACGTCCCCACCGCTAAGATTATATCCAGAGAGGTCAGTATTTACAAATAATCTTTAGACATTGTTGTATCTTAGGAGCTGTTGTTTTTGAGAAATGATTTGATTAAATATTTCCTATCCCAAGCGCTCATCCCAAAACACTCTTCAACCCTCCTAAGGGTCCAAATCAGTCAAAATGTTGATATACTTGCCAAGGTATATCTAGTGCACTGAAAAGTCAAATACTGTCAAACCTCACGTGTAGTAAGTACATTTACAGGTCAAAATGAGTCAACCGTTTTTGACTGGTAAAAGCATTGCCGGGTATTGTTGAGGGTTGTCAAAATGACAGTAAAAACCAGTCAAAAATGCCCCTGTGTGCACATTTGGGTCAACACTATAGGGCTATGCCGGGTATCCGGATACCCGACCGAAACTCATTACCCGGTTCCGTTTTTCGGTTCCGAGTACCCGTAAACGACTTTTTAAAATTGGAACTTACCATTTCAGCGGTGTGAACAGAAATTTTTGACTATTGAACAATGTACTGTTTACACTTTTAGGAGCAATTTTATTCAAGATAACGCCTTTGTAGTATTTTACGGACATTTTCCATACACTTTTGTCCAACCAATACATTGTATCCAATCATTAAGACTCAAATAGCCTGGCTGCAGCATGCTACAAACAAGTATCAAACTAGCTGCTCAGGATGGAATGTTTGCCTATTGTTAACAGTAATTGGATTAGTGGGACAATAACTGCTGCTTTATGTCTGCACTGGAGTGTGCACCATGATGTGTTAATAGAGGGGATTTTATTATAGGGGACGTCCACATTAATTGTCCTTATCCAAAGCCAACATGGCGTACGGGATATCCTTATTTAGGAGGCAGGGTGCGGCAAGGCGCAAGCACATGAATCGTTTTCCCACAACGGGTTAGTTCCGCCCACATCGCCTTTGACCAATGACATGATTCAACACGTGTTTTGTGACATAAACATTAAAGTCAACTTGCTATATGCATGCGCTCTGATCACGCACGCACCAGTGATTATTGTCTTCTGATGATAGTAGTCACTCCCTGACACAGTCATCTACGAGGCCGCTGTAGCTGCGTGATGCACTGGCCATGCGTGCGCGCGTGTGATCAATTTTTACGGTTTTATTTCAGAAATAACTTTCCGTAAATTAATACAATATTTTGTCACCAAGATGTTATACTTTAATAAAGATCGAATTAAATATGGTATCCTCTGTATTATAAAGGTCAATTTTGTTAACGTTTACATGTATTTGTACACCAAAGGAGGCATGTTTTCAACAAGAATGAAAACGGGTATCCGGGTATCCGAACTTTCCTGATTTCGGGTATCCGGTTCCAAAAATATCCAAAAACGCACAGCCCTACAACACTAACAGTCAAAACAGGCAGTTGACTGATTTTGACCACTATAGCTACTTGCCACTAATGTGCAGCTATAGTAGGAGGGTTAATTCAAATGTTACACACCCAGGTACACGTACACGACTGTTAAAAATACAATGGTCTGTAACTTTCCAGGTCATCAGTCAAATTTTCTTTAAAAAAATCCTAAAAACGTTCAATATCCTACCTGAAAGCAAGTATACACATTTGGTAAAATGTCTGTTAAATGCATCCATTGTTTATAAGAATGAAGAGATGTGTATTCAACAGGCCTGTGATTTCTCAGGATTTTTCCTGATTTCAGGATTTTTAACAAATCTCCATTTGCCTCAAAATGTTCTTGAAAGATGGGGATGTCGGGATGTGGGGAGAGTCTGTAAATCCTCCAATGTTAAACATTCAGTATTAAAGGTTCAGGGGGGGGCTTTGTCTACTAGAGCAAACGGAGACCCAGGCCAGCTACCCATTTTTAGGATTTTTTTACTTTTGTCGAATCACACCCCTGATTCCAATCAACCTGGGAAAGTTTTAAGCGCATGTCGTTGTCATGAACAAGAAAAACGGTGAAAATTTATTTGTGCAAAAGTCACTCATTAAGAAAATGTCATTTAGAAAAATAATGATTTATCAAATCAACACAATGGACACTAACAGTACATAAAATGATTTTGACAATTGACAAAAAGGAAATTGACAATTAGGAGACTTACAAAGACCTACACATAAAAAATAGAAAAACAAGTAATTAAAAATTTTGAAAAGGACTTCTCATAAAACGGGGTTTTGCGGTAAGCAGTATTTTATTTGATCCACAGAATAGTTGTCATATTAAAAATACAGAGTGACTGAAAGCCACAAAGACTAACAACGTACAGCAAATAGATGATACAATATTAATTACTTAATTAAGCTCTTTACTACATCATTATACCTGTCCAAGAAATTGTCCAAGGTATATTAACAAATTAAGAGAGTGCAGTGCTGTTTAACCCCTTGACTGCTAGTAATTTCCGGTTTATTTTGGGTTACCATATAAATCTCATAAAAACTTGATTGTTCAAGGTTTTATTCTCTAATTTTTTTTTTACACAACTCATTAAGACCTCACGTAGATGAGTTGTTAAGCATGCACGAACATGTGTGACCTTCCTTAAGTCATTCCATCCACGGACGTTATCATTATCGAGCCAATAGAGTTTGTTATCAACAATTTGATTGAGGATGTTTCTATGTCCTTGGTGGTTGAGAGACCAGACAGTAAATATAAATCCTTGACAAAATCTCACTGTTCTCATAACATATAAGCTTCTTTTTGTCAGACGTTCTAATTAACTAATAACATATCTTGTTAATTACTATACATTTAGGTATCTGATGGCATTATTGCCCCTGGGTACGAGCCTGAGGCACTACAGATCCTCTCCAAGAAGAAAGGAGGCAAATATTGTGTGCTCACGGTAAGTTTACATGATTCTCATCAAAAAGTAATAACGGACCCATCATGAGGGCATTATTATACAAATGTTGACTACAATGATTGTGTAGTCAAATTATTATCTTTAATTGTTTGGAGTATTCAATTTTTTCCAAGATGGCAGCCGATGGAGAACAATCGGCAGCTGGGATCATGATGAGAGGTTTTCTAATAGAAACACCATAAGTAAAATTAAGTTGATGAGGAAATTTAAGTTTGACTCGGCGGTCTTAAAATGTGGATTAAGTCTGCCGGTGGCAAGGTCCAAGGTCCATTAATATTGCCCTTGGGCAAGTCACTAGCAGTCCTAAATCATGCTTAAGACCTACCTACAATCTTGGTCACAAATACGTGGAAAGTATCCCCCCCAGCCCCGTACAATGTTCAAGAGAACGTTTTGCAGATGAATTGTTTTTGTGCATGAATTGTTTTGGCGCAAGGAGTCTAAGTGTGGCCCCTAACTTTGAGTGGTGGATGTGGGGATTTTGTATGATAGGAAAGTGTTCCAACAAATGTGACCAAGATTTTAGTATAGTATTGTAACGGAAACCCCTAGGTATCCGCCAGTTAATTGTTAAAAAGGAAAAACAACCAAATGGAAAAAGAATAAATCAAGATTGAGAAACAATATTTGAATCTCTTGTTGCCTGTGTTTTTAAGGCAACTTTTATTTTAAATTCAACAATAAATTAGTGTACTAAAAATTTAGCAGTGTGGCTTTAACAAATTACATTAAATAATATAATAATGACAAACCCAAGTTAAAGTAATTAAAAAGACACGGCTGGAATGAGGAACAGGGTACAAGAAAATAAGAACATGTAAAAACTTACATCTCCAAGACCAAGAACAGAACCCAGGTGCTCAACTGAAGGAACTGAAGGAACTAAAGAAAAACATGATGCTACTGCATCAACATGCCCAGTCCAACTCCTTTTGGAGTGGCTATTGCATTGGCTTTTTAAGCCAAACCAATGCATTCCAACATATTTGTTCTTTGTGATGGTACAATGTGTAATTACAACAATGCCTTAGTCTGGACTTCCTATGCACACAGCTGTTTAAAGAAATCTCAAGAAGACTTAAAGGAATGTCACTACATAACAGAATGTCATTACATAACAATTAAAGGTTGTTTCGCCACAGTATATTTAATCCTCAAAATATTAAAAATCAGTTGTTTTGGTCGCCAAGAAACAAAGCAAAATATTTTTTTAAATATTTTTAGATTCTGCAAGTAAGCGTGTGCATGATTGTGACATGTAACAGCTTCTTATAATAATAATAACCAAGTCTTATATAGCACTAAAAATAATACGTTATGATTTTACACTAAAGGTGCTTCACATAAATATGAAAACCTCTCGGAATATAAAAAACACCAAAACATAAGTTAAACAAATTTATGAAAGAATTAATAAATGTAAACAATGTGATTGGCTGTAATTGCCTGAAATTGGCACTGTCAATCTGTGATTGGCTGTGATTGGCACTGTCATTCCGTGATTGGCTGTGATTGGCACTGTCATTCTGTGATTGGCTGTGATTGGCACTGATTGGCTGTGATTGGCTGTGATTGGCACTGTCATTCTGTGATTGGCACTGTCATTCTGTGATTGGCACTGTCATTCTGTGATTGGCTGTGATTGGCACTGTCATTCTGTGATTGGCTGTGATTGGCACTGTCATTCTGTGATTGGCACTGTCATTCTGTGATTGGCTGTGATTGGCACTGTCATTCTGTGATTGGCTGTGATTGGCACTGTCATTCTGTGATTGGCTGTGATTGGCACTGTCATTCTGTGATTGGCTGAAATTGGGTGTGCTGATGGACAGCGCAGCTTGTGTTTGACACGTATGTGGAAAGATCCAGTCTCAACTGGTTTTAAAAAAATCTTCAATGATGAAAAAAGGTCTAGTTGAATTACCAAATAAAGTTTTAAAAAAATTAAGGATATAACATAGGTAAATAATAGATTATCATATTAACAAATTATTATTTAAAAATTTATTCAGTATAAATTTAGTACAAGTATAAATCATCTTGAGAATTGATTTCACCTGAAGTACTTTCATCTTATAGCAAAAAGGATTCATGTCAGATTTACAGACGGCAACTTTGTGTAAAATATAAAAACGTGCAACATTTTTTTGTTATTTTTAAGGTATTTTTAAGACATGTTTCTTGAAAACAACATGGTTGACGTGAATGAACGTTACTGAACACCAATGGTTGTACCTTCCCTTTAACACCACAATTTAAGTTAAAATACAAACTACTGAAAGATTTCATTTACCACCATTAAGATTTGAAAATTAAGAATACAGCATTAAAAATCGTCCCAAAAGATAACCCAATCACAATGACATCTTAAAAAAATAACTAAATAATTATGATCATCATAATTACTACTCAATTCAATTTGTATTTAATCCATTAAAGTTTACAGGCATTGGAGTAGCCATCTTTATCGGGTTCCTTGGACGTACAAATACAATTAAAGCGTTTATTCAACATACATGAAAAGGGGCCAGACTAGGTTGCCTTTGGCAGTAAAAAAGGATGGCTGTACCACGATAAAGGTGTATTGATTTTAACCAAAGGGCCATTTAGGGCCAGTTGCAAACATACACATGAACGGTTATAAACCAATTTAGAATGTTGGTACTCTTCGGGGAATTGATGGATGGATGCATGGTTGTTAATGTCCTCCCCACCATAGAATCATACAATTATTAGTTGTAATGACTCGAACACTGATGGTATAAGACAAAATGCCACATGGTTTGAAGGTGAATTGTGATATTTCCACAAGGAAGTTGTCTTGGAAGTTGACAAATTACATGTGTGGTATATTATGCACAGGTCAGTGAGCGCCGGAGCAAGGGTGCTGATAGAATTAATGTCCCATTCATGGTCTGTACGTTTTATATATAGCTGGAATGAGTCCGCAGTGATGGTACTGCATGGTATTCAAGATCATTTGGTTTTTTGTTGGTTGCTTGCCTATAATCAATTAATTGGAAATTGAAAGTAACTGAAAGAAACTAAAAGGAAAAAGGGTGGGGGCCCTGGACCCCCCATGCCTAAATAATAATAATAATGTGTGGACTTATATAGCACACGTATCCACCAACTGAGTGGTGCTCAAGGCGCATTATATTATTACCCCTGCTCATAAGGCTCATAAATCATTCCTGAAACCATCTCAGCTCCCTGGGGAGTATACAGCTCAATTGCTGCCATTACAGCGCATATAGGGCTAATCAACCAACTCTGCCCTCACAGGTACCCATTTAACCCCTGGGTGGAGAGAAGCAATTATGGTTAAGTGTCTTGCTCAAGGACACAAGTGTCACGGCCGGGATTCTAACCCACATTCTGCTGCTTGAGTCCGGTAAGTTAGACCGCTCGGCCACGACACTCCACCCATTTAACCCCTGGCATGTGCGTTGTTTATGCATAGCTTGGATAGTCCTTAGCATCTTGCTGATGTTTGTGGCCAGGTAATATATATTGGATTTGACTTGATAATAGGTAATGTAAGTCTGCTGGGGGTTACTAGGGATGAAAATTAGGTAAATTTTCCCTCAATCAGTTGTGTCAGTTATACATGTAGTAAATGTTGGTGTACATGTAACTGAAGTTGCAATAATGTTACTGTTAGTTCTCTTTATAAATTTTATCCAGTTTTTCTGCAGCACAATCGTCTGATGTCTTTCGAAGTTGTGCCCATTCATTAGGGTCCTTGTAAATTTTTAATTTAGGCATCAATTTCTGCAGTGAGTCATATCCATTCTGATAAGGCCCTTGCTGTGGTATTTGTAAATTCTCCCCATGAATGCTGAGAATCTGTTTTATTACAGACACCCATCCATCCCCATCTAGTGTTGTCAATGTGATTCGTTTTTCAGTCTTAAATTTAGTCAACCACTTACCATCTCCATATATCTTGGAAAATTTGATGTCAAATGTCAATGAGGGATACTTCAATATGAATTTTAGTATCTTCTTAGTACAGTCTTCACATGGCGAGTAACTGATGTACAACTTGTAATTCATTCCCTTATCTACACTTTTAGTCTGGTTTTTTTTAGAATTGGATATTTTCATCTGTTCCAAAGAAATCTGAGCTAAATAGTACTTAAGTTCATCCAGAAAAATTTCCTCAGCATGTTTGCCAGGTTTATTACGAATAATCTTGTTAAAGGATTCATTTTTAACTACAAGTCCGACTTCGTTCTTCCAGTTATTGCTGGTCATAAATGTAATGTCATCTCTAGATAGGTTAAACTGATCTGTACTGGCTGTGTTGTCATTGCTGTCTTCATCATAATTGCTTGCCATACTTGTAGTGGTTCCTAAAAAAGAGCAGAACAGTCACCTTTGGCCAAAGAGTGCTTATTCCAATACAGCAGAAATGACTGAAATAGATTGTCATAGCAACACAAGTTGTAAAACTACAAAAGGGTTTTATCCAGTTGGACGTAGAATCTGCGTTACAATGGGTCTAACGCTGAAGTCTTCAAAGCAGCTTAACTTAACTGTTAATCATGCTAATTCTATTTGCCAGTAAGAACACTCATTTATTGTCGGCAAATACATGTTTAGCGGTTAAGGTTTAGCCCACTAATAATGGAAGAACGACTGTAAATGTTAACTCACCACTGGCAAGGTATGTTGTTAATTTTTAGGGACGAACTCCACCTCGAACTTCGAAGTTCTGCACTGGATAGCTCACGCGTGGGAACCAACCGTAATGTCGGCAGCAGGCTAACGTCAATTTACACTGCACAGAGCAAAACGTTTAGTCCCGTGTCAAGGGTGTCCATAAAGTTCACAAAACAAACAATTCGGCGGTTGAACAAAGACAATATAACGAATGAAAGATAAGAGCCAAAACTGCGGCAATAAAGTTGTCAAAACGCTAAGTAAATACGATGAACTAACGCGAAGAGAAAAACCTCACATGTGCTCGAAAAACAAACGTGCTGTGTACGTATGTACGTGTAGAACTTACTGGAAGAAGGTTGCTCTCCGAAGGGCAAAGGTCAGCAACACATGTATGTTATGGAATGGCATGACTGCTGAGTTTGTCGTTTTGCTTTCGACCTTTGGTGTTTAGCCATTCAATTACTTCCATCTCATATCGATAAAAACTATACTTACAGCAGTCGTATCAGGAAGTTTTGTCGAAAGCAGGTAAATGGCGTGCTCAATAGTAGAGAGATATGGAGTGTGATTCACTGTATTTTCTGTAATTGTACAAGATTGGGAAGGAGAAATTATGTAAATTTGATGCCAAAATTGTTGTTGGCATGAGAATATTTTTAATAAATTAATTTGTTTTTAAAACAATTTACAAAACATATTTTGATTTGAATAACCAATAAATGTTACTGAAAGGTAATACATTTTTCAAGACCAATTCATTCATTCCTTCGTGCCGTCTCCGTAACGTAGGTTGACTGTAATGGACCGCCAACAAACCCTATTCTGTGCCAATCGGGTGCACTCATAAACTCCCGATTGGTTCAGTGCTGCTTGTTGTTGTCTTCCCATTTCCTTCACTGACGTCCTCGGGCACGCTTCCCTTCCATGCGTCCCTCAAGCAATGATTTTTGAATGCAGTTGTGTCTCTTTACGTGGCTGAAATATTTTAGGTGTCTCATCTTGATGATAAACAAAAGTTCCCTTTTCCGCCCACAGACCAATTGGAGATTAAATTAAATGAATACAAGTAACTTTAAAAATGAAGTTACAGAAAGTGGGTTAGCAGTGGCTAAGTGGTTAAATGCATATGACCTTCTTTTTAGGCATGCAGCTTTTCAGCGGATCAGCTGATTTACTCTTCTTTTTTTTTGGTTTTTCAGCTGTGCCATTGAAAACTGAAAAACGGTGTATAAATTCTTGCTGCGTCTGGCATTTTCCCCCTTTTTTGACAAACTGCAGTTGCATGCCGGTAAATGACACCATGCTTACTGGAGAAAACTGACAAAGCTAAACATGTGCGAATTATGCAACATTCACAAGTTCCTGTAGAGCTTGTCGGCGGACGTAACAGTGTCGTGGTAGTTGCATGAAGACGTGAGCATGTAGATGTTCAACAAATCTGATTAGTTAATTAGGAATTTTGATTGACACTTGTCAATCGACCACTTCCTGATTCTTCAGAAAGGTTATCCAATCTCCGGTAGTGAATATATTTCTCATAAAATGTATTGATTCAAGACTAAAAGTGTTTGAGCTTGTTAGAGTTGTCAAATCTGTTCAGACATTAGCTTATCAGAGATCATTACTATCAACCTTGTATACAGCTGTCCGTTCAAGGATAGAATCCTTTATCCTCAAAGGTCATGTACAAAAATTGATTAGGCCTCACCTGTTATTTGTTTCATTGGATTTTGCTGTGATATTTGGTGCAGTTATTGGTCCAATGATAAGAAGTTAACTGAGCTGCTACAATTGTGTTTTCTTCCCACATTTACAATGAAATGGGAGACCCCATACCACCTGATTAATATAAACGACTATCACCAATTATATTTTGTTTACATAGCATAACACTCACTGATTTTTGTTCACGTAGATGGATCCTAATTACGAGCCAAATGAAACGGAGACTCGCACCTTGTATGGTCTTCAACTCCAGCAGTTACGTAACAATGCTGCTCTGACGAAGGAACTCTTCAGTAATGTGGTGACCAAGCGAAATGAGGTACTAGGATTTAATAACAAAATTACATCATTTATATAGGTTAAGTGCAGAGAGTGTATGATCTTATATGTGCATAACACTGGTTTCCAATGAAGAAGACAATTCTCAGTTGTGGAGGTAGGAGAACAAAATAATTTGTTTGTATAAACTACTTGCCAATAATTGGTTCTCAACCATCAAGCAATTCGTCATAATGTTACATCAGAGCAACAGGTTTGTATCTCGATTATGCAACAAGGTCATGTCTCGATTATGCAACAAGGTCTTAACCTTTTTGCACTAAGTCTCCATTTTTGTATTTTGCTTATTTGAATTATTTTGTCACATTTAAATTTTACTTTTACATAGTTGCTCGAGGGAGCCCTTCGCGATCTGATCGTGGCCACCATTGCCGTCAAGTACACCCAGTCTAACTCGGTCTGCTATGCTCGCGACGGCCAAGTGATTGGAAGCGGGGCAGGGCAGCAATCTCGTATCCACTGTACACGATTGGCAGGAGATAAGGCTAACAATTGGTAGGTTAGGTCTCAGACCTGCGCGTCAGCATTATTAGTTTTCTTTTTTTTGGCTATGAAACGATATCCAGTTGCAGCCAAAATTGCTGGATTGATCGATGATGGAGCGGTATGTCTGATTTGTGCGTCCTCATACTTTGTGTATGAGAAATTTTGTATGGTTCCAATTATACATCACGTAAAAAAGATAATTACCTCCAAAAAAGCACAGATTTTGAAGCAGACCTAGAACTGAAAACTAGAGACTCTTTTCAGGACTTAGTCGCCAATTGCAGGGATTAAAAATCGAGGCTTTGGGTTGAGATGTGCAGTTCATGTTTCATTTTAAAAATGCTTTGTTTTAGGTGGTTGAGACAACATCCGAAAGTCCTTAGTCTGGTCTTCAAGCAGGGTGTCAAGAGGGCATTGATGTCTACGTCAACGGGACTGTCGGACAGGTATGGACCTTGACATTCGGTCATCTGGAGGGGTTTTGGGGGTTTGTCAAGGAAAAGTCAATGTTTTCCCCCCAGAAAATGTAGGCAAATTCTTGCCTGGATTTCCTGATCTAGTTAGTAAGGGACAGGAAATATATGGTTGTTTGAGTATTGTTTGACGTTTTTCTTTACTCTTTTCCGTAAATGGATTAAATTTAAAGGGATAATACCTTATAAATCGGATAAGTAATTCAGTTGTTTCTGGATTATATTTGCAGTTGTATCATGAATTGATTTGTAATTGTGTCGCAACTGAGATAAGATCAGTTGTTAAAAACCAAAAATAAATAAAATTCCACCAAACAATAGTGCTTTGTTTGAATAAGAAATTTGACAATTGTATTGTTTTTACTTTTCATTTCTGACAGGATATGGACAAGGAGACCTGGGAGGGTTTCCTAGAGACTGTGCCACCACAGCTGACTCCGGTAATTTATTCAGGAGAATATTCATCAATGCTGTATTCCTTATGATCAAATCAATTGATCTGTTGATTGATCAATGAATTGATTGATCAGGTTTCCTTTCACCTATTTATCAAAGCATATTCATTAATTGGTTGATGCATTGATCAGCTAATTAAAAAAAACTATCACTTGTGTTTTTCATTATTTGTATTGGCAGTTTCCAGTCATTTGTTTTGTATTAGGGACGTTGTTATTTTACAGGAAGGAAGAAAAACATACTGAAGAGTAATTGGCGGCCTCATGTTCCGACCCTATCATAATGTTCGTGTCATTTTCTTGCAGGAGGAGCGTAAGGAGTGGATGGGTAAGTTTAAGGGCGTGGCCCTGAGCTCGGATGCTTTCTTCCCGTTCCGTGATAACATCGATCGTGCTTACCAGGCAAGTCCTTTCTTGTGTTAAAAATATGGTGTAATTCATAAATAACCAAATGGTTGGTTTTCAATGTTTAACTTCTTCGGTGTAAAGCTGATGATGGTATCAGTCTCTTCCAGAATTAATTTTGTCTAAAATGCTGTCATTCCACATTATAATAATTACAAAAAATACTGTTACATTTTAACTATTTTCTCATGAATAACAAAGTAAGCCGCTTGATTTAATTGTTGCCCTCCACCGACGTGTGTATAGCACTGTATACTCGGTGCTTTCTGAGTGTCTATGGGAAAAACCTCACAGATGACTCGGTCGGGATTCGAACCCACGACCTCCTGCTTACTAGTGCAGACATCTTATCCTCTCGACCACCGAGCTTGCCCGAATCACATATAGCAGCGGGTTCCGCGATATATAGGTTGGTGAAATTCTTGCGTCGGGAGATAAACAATTGATTTAATTTTGCCCTACACCGACGTGTGTATAGCACTGTATACTCGGTGCTTTCCGAGTGTCTGTGAAAAAACTACACAGGCGACTCCAACCTATATATACACCAACCTATATATAGCGTGGAACCCGCTGCTATATGGGATTCTAGCCGGCCAATTGTCATCGGGCAAGCTCGGTGGTCGAGAGGTTAAGACGTCTGCACTAGTAAGCAGGAGGTCGTGGGTTCGAATCCCGCCCGCGTCGCCTGTGTAGTTTTTTCACAGACACTCGGAAAGCACTGAGTATACAGTGCTATACACACGTCGGTGTAGGGCAAAGTTAAATCAATTGTTTATCTCCCAATGCAAGAATTTCACGAACCTATGTAGTAAGCTGATACTTTGACTGGTTGGTTGTTTAATGTATATCTTGATTTAAAGATTCGGTTTTCTCAAGATTACAGAGGATGCGTCTTCCTTTTAAGCTTTATCTTAGACCATCACAAGAGTCAAATCAAATTAAAGTAGCGAAACGTTATTTTAAAATTGTTCATTTGGCAGAGCGGTGTTGAGTACATCGCCAGTCCGTCGGGGGCTGTGCAAGATGAAAAGATCAAAGAAGCTTGCGATGAGCATGGCATTATTCTTGTTCATACCAACGTTCCATCACTAGATGACATCACAGAACAGTAAGTTTACATTTTTTTTTTTTTTTTAGAGTTTGCATGTTGCATTTTTAATATTTTTTTCTGAAAAATGTGTTATTTTATAGATCACACATGTAAACGGCAAATTGTGACCGATATATTGTCCTGTTCCAATCTGGCCGGTAGTTGCCTTGCTGTACCACGCGCCATGAACATCACGGTTCAGCGTGTGTGATTGCAATAAATTTGGGAGGATTATCTGTGACATTCATAGCATAAAATGATTCAAATGAAATAAACTCATTAGACTGCATAAACTAATTTGAAAGCACAACTAGCTATTTTGAGACATTAAACTACACATGAACTTAGAACAATAATTATTTTTGTTTTATTCTGCACTTTAATAACCTCCTGCTTGGCTAACTATAAAATTCAAGTTAATGTAAATACCTTTAATCACAGTTTGGTTTCGGAGACAGTTAAGGGCTGTTGTAGAACTCAACTTTCATTTGTGCATTTTCTGAAATCCGTATCAAAACCTCAGCAAACAGGCCAGTCGTGACACAAAAGAATGTTATATATACTACTCCAAACAATTTAGGGAACACCGGATTTTTAAACATCAAATAGGTTTGAAATGTTCCATGAACCGGGATTTTCATTTGCAACCCCCTCTCTCTTTCAGTAGTCATGTCATGAAATGTGTAATCACTACTTGTGTCCTTGAGCAAGACACTTAACCATAATTGCTTCTCTCCACCCAGGGGTTAAATGGGTACCTGTGAGGGCAGAGTTGGTTGGATTAGCCTTATATGCGCTGTAATGGCAGCAATTGAGCTGTATACTCCCCAGGGAGCTGAGATGGTTTCAGGAATGATTTATGAGCCTTATGAGCAGGGGTAATAATATGCGCCTTGAGCACCACTCAGTTGGTGGATACGTGCGCTATATAAGTCCACTTATTATTATTATTATTATTATTATTATTATTATTATTATGCATCCTTGATCATCTGTTTCATTATGCAGTTGTTTCTCATCAATTCTGTGAAACATTGTGTTTATATGAAATAAATGATCTTGCTTTAACTGAGATTATTCCGGTGTTCCCTAAATTGTTTTGAGTAGTAAATTTTTAAATGTAACTTTACTAAAGATGATTTTTTTTTCTCTTTACATCCCTTTGTTTCAGACATGTTGATCTCTCCACACTGAGATCGTTGAGCAATGCAAGACGGCTTATCAGAATAATCTTATCGAATTGTGCCCCGAGTATACAATGCTTGATACATGACGTCAGTGTAAGGACAGAATCAAACCAAGTGTTATCACCCGACGCAAGAATTTCATCAATGAAACTTATTGCTCACAAAAAATAGTACTCAACAAACAACAGGCACTGAAATAATTGGCACTCATATCAATGTCATTCATGACAACGTTTTGTATCATTAGATACTTGTGTCAGCTGTCGATAATTTTTAAACTGCAAAGTGGCGCAAAGCACGTGTAAAATCTTTCAGAAATTTAATAATGCAGAAAATTTTCATTTTGTTTGAAAACTATTTTTGTGATCTGTATGGTCGTTTATTCCTATAGGTAATTAAATAAGTGTTATTAATGTGCAGTGCTAGAATAAAAAAAAATAAAAAAATGAAGGAGCAAGTTTATTCCTGTTACGTGATTCTTTGATAACAATTGATGTAATTTCAGTCTCATTACCCCTGAAATAATTAACATTGAAATATCTGTAAGCTAAGCTTCTTAATTATTTTCAGTTTGTGAAAGATTGTTATCAAAGTAAAACATAAAGAGAAAGTGGATTTCAATTACAATGTTTTTGAGTTGGAATCTAACAATAACAATTTTCTTCTTAAAATTAAAAAAAATGAGATTAAACTAATGTCATAAGTTTTTGGTTATGTTTTTTTTCCTCAAAATATATTTTTCATATACATTTTATGAATTAGCAATGGTGTAAACTTTATTTGAAGGCACTATGAAGTGTCAAAGACAAACAATCTTGTTTTCTTAAAAATAAACTGAAATAAAAACATGAAATTAAATTGGTCATGAAAAACTAACTCATATATGATCATTGCATGTATTGTTCGAACTTTCAAAGTCAAAATCATTCTATTTATAGAAACATCCACATTTTATTTTCCTATTGCATGAAATGCTTTGTTGTATAATAGCATTCCAAGAATGACCAAGATGCCTGATAGACCATAAGCTGTGTGTGGTCATGTGAAATTATCAGTTAAGGTCGAGTTTATTTTTTTCGTTTGCTATATTTAGAACACTTCTCTCAATGCAATCTCGTTTGGGATTCGCCAGTCAGGATAATTTTCCATTCTGATCTTTGGTAAATATGTTTCAAATTTGAATCAAGAAGGGGTTGAGCAAAGAGGATCACCAACATATTTTTCTTTTAAAGGGACAGTATTATCATGATCAGACCAAACTTTCAATGGGGCATGGAATCGATGTCCTAGTTTAAGATGGGACACATTGACTGAAAATGACTGGCTCATTTATGCAGCAGCAATGGTAATATGACCTTATCACGCGGGGTATTATTTTCAGTCACTCAGTTAATCTAAAACTAGCACTCTGATTCCATGCCCTGTTGATAGTGAAGATATTTTCCCTTTTAAATGAACTAATTTAGACATAATTAAAGACACAATTTTGTGTCGGGCATATGTGTTTGTTATTTGATATATCTGTTAATTCTCATTAAAAGTACTAGCGATTTATATCACTGTCTTGTATTCATTAATAACTCTTTATTTCACACACTTTAATTTATATTCCAACAAGAGTTTTGGAATAAGTGATTTGTTTTCATGAACTATTCCAGTTTTTAAATATACTTTGATTATTTAGTTAACAAGGGAATGAACAATGATAATTATCTGATTACTAAATTATTATCCGAAAGCCAACATTACTTCCTAAACAATCTGTTATGTGTTTCAATTGTGTGACTCTCAGAGCAAGGATATTATGAATGAATGTGACTTCAAAAGTTGAGTAATGTAAACATGGCTGGAAAGTTATTCAGTAAATTCCTTGTTGTAGTATATACACTGTATTGTGTATTGAAGTGAAATAAATTCTTTAAGAAGCAAAATGATCTCTTCCAATTGTCATTCTTCTGTGATGTGCATTTTTAATCCGGGACCATAATTAACATTTCTGGAATGAAAATGCCCTTGAATCAGAAAATCAGTAGACAGAGTCTAAACAAATTACCTCTATTTTTTTGTTTTTACATATCTTAAAAATTACAAAATAATCAACAACTATTTTTCCAGAAATATGATGTCCAGTTCTTTTGTTATGGTCTATGAAACTTTCATCAGATTTTATGAAGTGGTTTTGAAAACAAAAAGGCAATTATGTAACAGGTGCTGTTTGCACAATTCAAAGTTATACAACTTGATGGATATACCCAGCACATAACATGGTGTGAATGAAACACATTGCATTTGACGAACATTTTGTTTCTCAAATTTTGAATGGCATCTGGAACAGCACATTTGTTACTAAAGCGTATTTGTTTTCAAAATCAGGCAACCCGGACACAGTGAAAATGTCATAGAACCTCGGGGCTTAAAGGGGCAGTATCATCATGATCAGAGCAGACAACAACAGGGCATGGAATCAGTGTTCCTAGTTTAAGATGAACACAGTGACTGAAAAATACTGGCTCGTTTATGCAGCAGCAGTGGTATTATGTTCAGACACTGAGTCAATCTAAAACAAACACTCTGATTCCATGCACTGTTGATCGTGACAATATTGTCCCGTTATTAACGGGCCTATAAAAATAGAATTTGTATTATATTTTCATCCATCGGTCATTCGTGATGCTAACAGGAAACGCGTTGCATAAATTATCATTGCCCTGTATGGCACAGAAGCAACAATTGCATTTTATTCACTCCGATTAATAAAGCCCAATTTTTCTATGCCACAAATTTTGAGGCAATGATCTATGGGTTACTTTTTGCTGGTTGAAATTAACTTTTGTAAATATGTCAAGAATACATTCACTTGATTGAAATCAAGTCAATACAATGTTTACTAACGCTGTTGTCTAATGAGCAAATGCACCGAGGCACCATGCACTTTTAACATTTTAAGTGAAATCTTCAAAATAAATACACTTGTATTTCATTTAATTAGAAGTTATTCAACTACAAGACTGAAAGAGAAGTAAATATGATCAACTTACCACCTTTTGCAAAGACAATCACAGAATCACTACATAAAGCTGAGAAACATTTACAAAAATTCAAAATTTGTGCAGTTTTTATGTCTGAGCGCAGTGCATGTCAGCCAATAATGATATGTTATTTTTAAGGAGTGGCTGATATTATTGCTCATGTCTGTGATATTCAAATTCTATTTGTAACCACTATTGTTTCGAAACTTTGGTTTAACATTGTTGCATTGACCTCTATTAGTTTCCTTCCTGTACTTCCTTATTGAACACATTTTTCTGAACCCTTTTCTGAAACATATACTGAAACGTTGCCATCCTCAAATTAAGAGGCACAGTCTGCACTGTCAAGAACCCAGTAACATGTGTGATTTTGTTGAATTCTGCCTCGGTATTTACCTTTTTGAAGGTAAATCTAAAATGCATTTAATGTTCTCCTTATAGGGCAGCTTGAGTGTACTTAGAGCAGATTAGATTCAATGTCTTCACGGAAATGTTTAGAATAATCCGTTTAAATGTACAAAGAAATAAATCAAACTTCCATGTCGTTCTTTCGTTCTATCATAATTTAGAAGCAAATACAACCATGAGATAAACCTAAAAAATGGAGTAAGCTTTGTAGTTATTTGGAACATTTTTTCACAGGAGATTAATTCTACAGATGAAGTCAGATAGATATTGTAAATAATAAAATGTAACTATTTCAAAAGTATATTTGTTTAGCTTGTATGTACAGCATAGCAATAAGACAATACTCTATTATAACATATTGCAGACAATTTATTTTCTGAAAATTTGAGTTTGTTTTACTTTTTGAAGATACCTTTACACATTCATAGATAATAAATGAACATTTCGTCGCTTCAGTGCAAAAACGTTGTAGGCCTACACAAAAATGCATAAGCCTAAAACGTCATATCCCCATCATCAATTTCTGTACTCTGGCATTAACACACTTTGTGGAGTTCAAAAGTATTGTATCTTGTGCCATAGATTTTGCACATCTGGTAATTTAATAATACATCTGGTATTAATACATCTGGTAATAATACATCTGGTAATAATACATCTGGTATTAATACATCTGGTAATAATACATCTGGTATTTATGCTGAGCAAAATTTGTGAGTTCAAAAAGTCTTAAATGCGAGCTCAAAGTAATGGCTCAAACATTCTACCATCAGTTTTATACAATGTAAGTTTTACATTATTAATTTACAATGTTATTTTTTTTTTTAAATAACCAATACTTTACCTATAACGTCTTTTAAAATGTTATACATTAAACTTGATGAAGGTATAACGCACACAAAGTTAACATTTTTGGAGTATTGATTGATAAAGAAAGGTTAAACTACTGTTTTACTCAGTGACACACTGCTAGATTAGGGGACACACAGAAAATGTATGGTAAACTCACCATGTGAAAGAAGAGGGGAGGGGCATGTACCCCATTTGCACCCCTGGATCTGGAAATGTTTCCAGTCCTGAAAGATAATTGAAAAGAACAAACTATCTCATGCCATTTGTTAATTTTGTGTGTGCTTAAAGATACATATTGCCCTGTTCCTGTGAAAAGACGTAAATGAAATAACTTTATTTCAAATAAGTTATTTCACATAATAATTGACTGGGGCTTGGATAGGCCTAAAGAGTAATTAAATGAATAAATGAATTGATAACGTAGCATGGTAAACATTTGGATGAACAATGTCACCTTGAGATGGTTTTACAATGCTTCAGTCAATTATTTTTTTAAACCTCTCACTATGTTTACACCTTTATAAGGAAAAATAGAAGTGTACTGATGTAAATTTACCGTGGGGTGCCATGGTCGAGCGGTTTAGTGCATCGGATTTGTGTTCTGATGGCTGAGTCGTCAGAGTGTGTGGGTTCGAAGCCTTTTACTTGCCGCGACCATGGTGCTTGTGTCCTTGAGCAAGACACTTTACAATAATTGCTGCGAGGGCCCCAACTGAACCCAGCCACTGGGGATGTACAAGCCAGTGCATGCTTAGTGCCGGTCCCAAGCCCGGATAAATGGGAGGGTTGCGTCAGGAAGGGCATCCGGCGTAAAACCTATGCCAAATCAATTATGCGGACCATGATCCGCTGTGGCGACCCCTAACGGGAGCAGCCGAAAGAGGACAACAACTGAAGTAAATTTACCATAACGTTTACGTTCCCTCTAATTGTTTTATGTGTGCCACCACCTACCTTGGATCCATTCTGAACAATATGTTTAAGGAAAGAATGTACAATTTCCAGAAACCCATGTTGAAAAGAATTTGTGCAGGATTTAATTCAACTACAAATGCACTTTTGTTATTCAAAATAAATTTAAACAATGTACACTTGTTTAGGCCTAATTGTTTGATGCTTTCAGCATAATGCAACAAGAATGATGCTTTTCCATCCAGACTATATTCACAACTTTTTCCAATTATGAACTCTTTTCTGGTGTATTAGATAAACTCACTTGTGTTTTGATTTTTACATTTTCAATTTAATTGTTTGTTGAAGTAAAATGGAAGTAAATTATCTTCAAATAAGTACTTTCAAACGCTAATTGACTGGGCATGGATAATTAAGTGAATAAATGAATTCAGGACACAGTGTGATAAATTCGTCACCTATTCGGTCTGTATAAGAATATACTTCGGTCACTTTCTTTGTTAAATATCTCATTTAAAAGTAACTTGCTTTTTTTTTTAAGGAAAAGTGTAAGCGATTAAAAAATAAATTGCTGTCAAAATTTGAAAAATGAAAGATTGATTTCTCATTTCAATCATGTGCTCTTATATTAATAACAAATGTCTTGAACCTTTCAAGTCTGATATCAAGGATGACATTTTCAAGATAATTATTCCATCCCTCATGCTTTGGGGCTATTTTAACATTGGAACATTTCTATTTTATTTGACAAAGGGATCCCAAACTAAATATTGTTCTAAATAATCTTGAGAAGCATATGGTTTTTCAGTAGTTAGGGCCTATGTACCGAAATGAATTTATGGTGGGTGGATCCCGTCATAACCAACAGTTGGCACTGTTTGACTTGAAAATCAAGCTTCTCAATGACAACTTTTGTGCATTTCAGTATTGGTTTTCATTAATTGTGTGATCATAATATTATGAAATGACGAAATGGTGTTTTAGTCACGTGTAATATTGTGAAGGTCTGTATGTATTTTGTTTGTGTTCACTGCTGCTATCTCTTACACTCTGTGATATATTTTTGTACATTGACTGCCAACAAATGCAAGGTTACCATGAGGAGTATATGTGATATCATGATAGATATCTTTTACACTATTATCTTCTCTGGCTATGATTTCAGGGTTGGTGCCTGCGCTGTAATGATATATGTAAAGTTCTGATCCCAATGTAAGTATCACTACAGGAAGTATAACATAGACGTCACCTACTTTGTCACAGCAAACCCCATAAGGAATATTATCTTTATATGTAGCGATCGTGTTACTTTTATTATTATTTAAATCAACACATATGAGTGTGTGTTTGTCTCTGTTGGTGTAGTAGATAAGTTGCTTGTTGCTGATGGCCATGTATGCATCAATCCCTGGAGCAGCCAGTGTTTTGATGAGTGATCCATCGGAGTTGTGTAGAGATATCACTTCTTTTCTCTTATAACCCACTGCTATCATATTGTTGTCGTCCACTGCAAGGCATGTTGGTTTTATGTCGGACTCTTTACCTGGTTTGAACTGATTGAGGAGCTGATAGTTTTGGCTGAATATCTTGATTGTAGGACCGTCAAGGATAATGAGCTGGTCATCCTTGTTTACTGCTATAGCAGTAGGATTTTGTAGATGGTCAAGAAACCAAGATTGACCAGCAGTGTGTAAAACCTCACCACTTGGACTTAATTTAATGAGTTTGTGTTCACTTGCTTTGTTCACTACAACTATATTACCTGTTGAAAATGATGCGATGAGTTCTCCTCCGAAATTGGACCTGACCTTTAATTCCCACTTTTCTTTTGGTAGAAGTGTCCCAAGTTCAGCCTCGTTCTGACTCTCATTGAAGCCAATGAATGACAGGTCATAGGTCAAATTTTCAGTTTGTCCATCATCCACATCGATGTAGTCATGGAAAAGCTCTTGTCTAATCTTCAAGATTTCCAGGTGATTTGAATCAGTCTTTGCAGATTGTATCATATTCACTGTTTTCTCTACAAAAACAAAACGTGCCAGTGTTTTACATTTTCTTTTGTACATCGCTAAGGCCTCTTGCATCATGGATATTTCCTTTTGTTTGATTTTGGCTATTTTCACCTCTGTTAGCCTGGATATTTGACTTTGTGTTTCATTGAGCATGATGTCCAGTCTGTCTTTCAAATATGGCAACCTTGTTGAAACACATCTTGGAATTGTACATCCATAAAGCTGCGAAGCACCTTCATTGACCTCTTGTAGACATCTATCAAAAGCCTTTTTTAAATTAAAAAATGTATGCATTGGTTCTCTGTGGTGTGAAGTTGTACATAATTTGCAAATCAGTTGCTCACATGTTATACAGTACAGACTCAGTTCTTGACCGTGATGCATGTCACACTTATGGATGTTAATCTCTGATTCATTTTTTAAGGTGGATACTTCTTGCAGCTGCGCCAAAGTCTTAATTACGTGAGTCCTCAATGCAGCCCAGCGCTGATGTGCCTTCTGACATTCCTGGCAGAGATAATGTTCACAATCCATACATCGAGAAATTGCCTCATTTTCCTCATCACATGCCTGACATATGATCTTTGACCTGATCTTTGACCCTTCACCTTGTAAAAGTTGTTCTTGTTTGCTGACTTCCTCCACCAGAGATATGAGAGTGTAGTTGTTGGGTAACTTTGTCACTCTATCTTGTGGTATGATAGTTTCTCTCTGACACAGAGGGCATGTTAGCTTGTGGTTGTCTGGATCTTGACTTTGCTTGAGTTCTTCAAGACATTTGAGACAGAAACTGTGTGAGCAGTCAAGCATTTTGGGTTCTGTGTAACGGATACAACAGATTGAACACTTCAGGTGTCCTTGGATGATCTTACTCAGCACTGACTCTGCAGTTATGCCTTCAGCCATCTTGAATTTACAGTTAACTGTATAAAAATAACCAAAATAAAAACAGGAAAAAGTCAATGCAAACACCATGAGGAAAGGAAAGCAATTAGACACTTGTCCTGGTAAATTGAGATGTACTTCCCATGTTTATGAGTATTCTCATGAAAAAGTATAAACAAGCCCTAATCATTTGAAGGAGGTAGATACCTTTGTAATGTACCCGAAAATGATTTGTTTGGTAGCAATTTTTTTACTCAAAAATTCAAATAAATATAAAAAATATTTTCTTAAACTCATTTTGTATAATCCGGTCGAAAATATACTTGTGAATCAACATATACATTAAACAATTCCAACCGCTGTTAAAATTCATCAGAATGACAAATGCTATAAGAATATTGTTAACACTTTTTTAAACGTTTTAACTCTGGATATCGTCAAATTTTAAATGCCAGTACAGAAAAGAGCTAAACAAATTTGCTTCAATAATTGCCACTGCACAACAGCTGATGTACATGTAAGTGCAAATTAATATCCATTTGTATCATAAGCGGCATGGTACAATGTCATACTATAATGTATTTTAACAGGGGTCTCCATCCAATGACATCACAAACTGTGCTTCTGCTATTACAATGCACGCAACTTTTGCAAGAGCAATCAGCTAGGTCAGTGGATTTTTAGGAATAATAGGCATCTGCCAACAAACCTTATCATTATAGATACATTTTGTCCACCTTAAAAGTAACAGCATCTTGGTCAATATTTGGTCAAAGAATTGTGTAACCATCATCAATTAACTTACAACATGCAAGACATTTGTTTTGGAAACACCTAGTGATACTGATACAATGATGTCTTAGGCATTACACATACTTTTACATTTTAATTCATACCCATGGTATAATTCCATGTTTTTACTTGTTGATATCTCAAATCTGTTGACCGCCATGACCTGTCTAGAAAGGCATATCAGTAAAGATTTCATCATCTGACGCAATTATCCATGATATCCAAGCTATCTACATCTACTAGAGTTCGCAATTTGGGCACTATATTCGATTGTGACATGTCACTTAATGATCATATTTCTTCAATTTCTAAATGTTCCTCATTTCATCTGCGCAACATCGGCCTCATCAGAAAATACATCTCTCAAGAGGCTACGGAACAACTTGTACATGCGTATGTCACCTCCCGCCTGGACATGGGAAATTCACTTTTATATGGTCTACCAGATACACAAATTTATCGTCTGTCCCGTCTTCAAAATATAGCCGCTAGAATTGTAACCCGGACTTAACCAATAGAACACATTACACCAATATTGCGAGATCTTCATTGGCTCCCGATTAAGGACAGGATTGTTTTCAAAATCTTAATGTATGTTTACCGCTCTTCCATGATATGTCACCATCATATTTATCAGAATTACTTCAACCGTATCACTCAAATCGTGATTTCATGAGATCACATCATAAACTTCTTCTGAGTAAGAAATTGACAAAAAGATCCTGGGGAAAACGTTATTTTGCTGCTGCTGCTCCTTCTTTGTGGAATGATTTACCTGAGCATGTCAAACAATCTCCATCTCTTGCTTCATTTAAAACTGCTCTCAAAACTCATTTGATGAAAATTTAATGTATAATTTACTTATGTTATACTATTGACTTTTATGATGATGTATTTATACCTTTTGTTTTTGTTTAATATGTGAAGAGCATCCCTTCAGTGTTTACATTTTTCTTGCAAATCAACCTTGTTTGCATGGTTGTGTATGCAGGGTTTTTCATCTTTGCCTAGCATATTCTGACCAGGGCCAGTCAGCCTGTTTACAATCATTGTTCCTTGTAATTTTATATTGCATTGTTCTTACCATGTATTTTGTTTTATTGTTTACACTGATGTGTCAGTGCGCCATGAGCGTCTCTTTTTACGGATACCGGCGCATTACAAATGTTCATTATTATTATTATTATTATTACCAAAAATAACAAGATAATGAATTTTCCGACTGAATTATTTTAAAACTTAGCAATGGTTTTATAAATGCACTTAAAGGTAAAACATGACCAATGTAAGCCAACTTTGATCGAGGTTAGTGCTGATTTTGGGTAAATTAACACATAAGGCAATGTTATAACCTCTTCTAATGAGGCTACTTAATTAACTCAAGATGTATACTATAGGCCTATAACCGTAAATACATAAAAAGGATGAACTTACCATTCTTTCAAAAGAATCCTTGGGAAATCCTTGCAAAACCGTCTCTCTTTTTAGCCGTTGTATTATTAATGTCTGGTTGTAGTGCAGTCGAATGATATTGCATGAAACATGCAGAGGAAGGAAACTAATGATTGCTTATGTCTGTGAATTCATGATTCATACAGGTTACGCCCTTTGTATGTAACCTTGACCTCATGTTGTGAGTGGTTAGAACCAGTTGTCGTGGATTTTTATAAAACAGCTTGATTAAATCTACTTTTATATATCAATGTTTTTAAAATGAGTTATGTTCTATTTATAAAGGGAAGGTACAACATTGTTAATGTTGACAAATCTGTTCTATATGCTTACCTTTTTTGGATCAAGAAAATGTATAAATAACCGATCTGTGAAAGTTTCATTTCACTGCAGAGTCAAAGTCATGAGAAAAGACTTTCACGGTGTAAAAAGCATTCACAATTCACAACAGAAAACACAAATTTACCGTTGGCATCTTTTTTGTAAATGTGCATTTTGTTTCGCATTTTCTCTGAAATGAAAGCACTTCAAACAAAACTGCATTTGACCTAAAGAATGATTTTCATTTCATTTATTCATTTATTTCCGTCTAAATCTTTCATATTGAATTAAATACACATTTTATTTCCATACACAAATAGAATCAGGAATATATCAGCAAATGATACATACAATCTGAATATACAAGAATAACAAAGAGTAAACAAAAGTGTGAATATGTCAATTATATCAGCAAATGATACAAACAATCTGAATATACAGGAATAACAAAGAGTAAACAAAAGTGTGAATATGTAAATTATATCAGCAAATGATACAAACAATCTGAATATACAGGAATAACAAAGAGTAAACAAAAGTGTGAATATGTAAATTATATCAGCAAATGATACAAACAATCTGAATATACAGGAATAACAAAGAGTAAACAAAAGTGAATATGTAAATTATACCAAATGGAGTAATATTAACAATGTTTATATAAATGTTTTCAGAAATAAAACACCAACCTGTTTATTATGATTAGAATCAAGAAAAAAAGGTTTTTCTTTTGACATTATATCACAGTGTAACAATAGTATATATAGCATTATATAACACAGATCCTTGTTATTTGATTGGCAGAACACACATCACGTGCCTTCTACTAGTTTTGCCATTGCGCCTTCTCCCCAATAGATTGTACGATAAAGAGTGCACGTGCCATTAATAAGTGCGCGCATGACGTATCGTCATCTCATCACATTGGCCAGATATCAAATAAAATAATTAAATCGACTGTGGATTTGCGTGTGTACCCTTACGCGATATTTACCGTGCACAAAACATAGAAAGAATAACATCTGAACTGATTGTATTGAACAAAAAAATATCAAATGAGAATAATCTAATTTGTGAATTATTTAAAACAAAATAAAATTGAGTGCTTTTCTTTTGTCATATGACTTTTATTAAATCACTCGGTAATCACAGGGCTGTTCTAAGGCACCCAATATTTGTATACAAATCTAACCAAGATTTGACCCTCCTGGTGACGCTTATGACAAGATACATGATAGCTGTGATGATACATGTAAGAATGGTGTTATTTTGGTATTGGTATGTTTGTGTTCCAGACTATTCAAAACTACTGTACCGTATAATACATTTTTTTAATAATTTGTTTTCATTTGTCAGTAATGCCTCTTTGATAATAATAATAAAAGCTTAGCCCTTTCATTTCTTGGATTTAGCACAACAAATTTGGTGAAATGATAGATAAATGCTCGTCATTTTATGGACATTAAAACAGAAACACATTTTTTGTCATTCGAAAAAAGAAAAAAGGTTACGTGTGTCCATCCTGTACATTACTCAGATCTTCTACATGTTGTTATATACAAAGACATTGTGCCTCATACATTTATTGATAATTTCTCCATAAGAAAGTGATAAACAACTGATTTAATCTTGCCCTACACCAACGTGTGTATAGCACTGTATACTCGGTGCTTTACGAGTGTCACAGACACTCGGAAAGCACTAGGTGAAAAACATATGGTTTTGTGAGGTTTATAAGTGTTGCTTTAGCTTGGTACACGCTGAACTATGAAGAGCCCTATGTGACTAAATTTCGACTTCTAAATATTATATCGCCGATATAATATTTAGTTTAGTCTGATATTATCGAACTAAACTACATGTTATAGAGCAAAGCCATATATTTATGTGCAAAATCAAATATAATACATTACCAAAAACCAACAAATATTAGGCCTACAGTTTTATTATGAATTTGTTTGAATACATGGCTAATAATTAGACTGTTAGTCTAGCTAATCACAACATTACGTGTATGGCAGTACCTACTAACTACAGTGCCCACGGGTCATTGTCAGCCATATACTGTCCCAATTGGGAGATACTTTTTATTCTGACTGAAACTGGATACCACATGGCCCCAACTAGGAAACCACGACACCTTCAGGCTAAACTAGCCGAAAACACGCACTAATTTTGTTATGATTAAATTAATCTATCATCAGTACCAATGTTTAATTTAATTATTTTTTTTCTTGGGGGGGGGGGGGAGGTTTCATTTAGTCCTGTAATACAGCCTTGTAGATACTAAATTCAGTGATATGCAATAATTTAGTAAGTAATTTGACTTGATGACATGCACACTCAAGGGGCAATGATTCACTAAACTATACAATAGGCATCACAAACATAAGTTCAACAGGATTATAACTGTTTCCTTTTCAAAAAGACATTATGACATACTGATAAACTTAATTGTTTTTCTATATGAGAAACTGGTAGCATTTCCTAGTAGTCGCAATAGGCCTATATAATTCATGCTATTCAGTCAGTATATGATATAAAATGTCAATTAGTGGCATGGGACACACATGAGCTATTTTGTCTTCCTTGTTGCATTAGTTCCCCTCATCGTTCCTCATCGTTCCATTGATAGGTTTTTGACAAAACAGCAAATAGTCATGCAGATTATGTTCATATGCTTAAATGTTTACCAATACAACGAAATCCTCAAACCGTTTCCCATTTTACAAACTAATTATACTGCTTAATTGTTTAAGATTTAATTTGTTTTTATTAATTTGAGAATGTTTAGACATTTGATAAACCAGACGACGAGCCACTAAACATTATATTGATATTCTGTTTGCTTTGAAAACACAAACTATATAGAATTAACCAAAAGATGTGTGAAGAATAAATAATTAATTTTTCATTTCACCACAATTATGGACAACTTTTAAGTCATTTATATCACTTTTTATGATGTTCGGTTTACCAACCGACAACCGAACACCTCCTGAGATCTTCTGAGTTTAAATTTTTCTTCTAAACATTGCTCAGTTGGGCCTACTCTAAATGATAACCTTAACTTGAATTAATTCTTGCACCATAATAGGTCTATTATGTAATAACTGTTGGGATTCATTTTCATGGTCTACATTTCATGTCTTATATTTTGCTATATACCTTTCTGTTACACTCTGTGATATATTTGTGTACAATCGCTGCTGGTTACTGCCAACTTACCATTAGGAGTATATGTAATGCATCTTGAATAATCTGTCAAATCGAAAGATTCAATTCGCTTGCCCAGTGAATTGAGATGACTGATATTTTTGGACAAAAGCACATATATATCACCTGATTTGTCACAACATATGCCATTAGGGGATGGTGAATAGTACATGTCATCAACAATTTCTGTGAGTTTACTGCCCTGGTAATCTACAACAATGACTTGTTTCTTTTGATTGATATAAAGAAGTCGCTGGTTACTCATGGCCATGTATGCGGCAATCCCTGGAGCAGGTATGTTTCTGATGAGGGATCCGTCTGGGTTGTGTAGAGATATCTCTTCCTTGTCCTTATAACCCACTGCTATCATATTGTTGACATCCACTGCAAGGCATGTAGGTTTGCTGTCTGCTTCTTTACCAGGTGTGAACTGATGGAGAAGCTGGAATTCCTTGTTGAGGACCTTGACTTCAGGACTGTCTAGAACTATGAGGTGGTCCTCACTGTTTACTACAACAGCAGAGGGCCGTGTTATGCTGTTACATTCAGACTGGTTAACTGTGTACACAATGTACACAACCTTGCCAACAGGTCGCAATATTCTGATTTTGATTGAAGAGGTGTTCACAATTACTATATCACCCGTGGAAAGTGATGCAATAAACTTCCCAGTGACATTCGACTGGCTCATCAGTTCCCACTTTTCCTTCAGCAGGAGTGTCCCAATTTCAACCTCATTCTGAATCTCATTGAAACCAATAAAGGATAGGTCATAGGTCACATATCCAGCTTGTTCTTCATGTACATTTACATCTCTACACTCACACAGGAGTTCTTGCCTATGCTTCAAGATTTCAATTCGATTTGAATCGGTCATTGCACCGTGGCACTCTTTCATTGTCTGCTCTGCATGAATATCAGTTCTGCCAGTTTCTTATCTTTTGTCCGGTATATCACTTGGGCCTGTTGGAGAAGTTGTACTTCCTCTTGTCTGATTCGGTTAATTGTCTGCTCTGCAGTTTTTAAAATATGAGTTTTTGTTTCAAGGAACGTGCTGCTCAATCTGTTGCGTAACAATTCAAAATTTCCTGAAAGTGTAGAATGTGCTTTACAGTTGTGCACTAGTGAAATTCTTTCACACGCTTCTTTTAGACAAATATCAACTGCCGTGTTCAAATCAACTAAGCTGTGCATTGTTTGTTTGTGAATCGATGTGGTACAAAGTTTGCAAATCAGTTGTGACACATGTGATACAGTAGAGGCACAGGTCCTGGTTGTGATGGATGTCACACTTGGAGATGTTCATTCCCATTCAGAATTTTGAAAGAAATAGGGTCCCTATAGTGCCCCCTGAAAATTGTACCCTAGTTACGTCACTGGTGCAACAATTGCATGATGGCTTACTATTCATCCGATTTATTAAAGCCCAATTTTGCTACGCCACAAATTTAAAGAAATGATCTGTGGATTATTTTGTGTTTGTTAAAATTAACAAATCACTCACACTTACGTTTTAACTGAAATCGTCAAAAGGAATGCACCTTTTGCAAAGACAATCAGCCTACTAGTGTTACGGAGATCAAGAAACTCATCATGAAATCGCCATCAAAATCATGTGAACTTGATCCAGTGCCAACTTCGCTCATGAAACAAAATATTGATGTGTTTGCTAAGTATATCACAATTATTGTAAACAGATCTCTTTCTTCCGGTTGATTCCCTAATAGCCAGAAGGTTGCTCATGTTAAACCACTCCTAAAGAAACCCAATTTGGACAAGGAAGTTTTCAAAAATTACCGACCAGTAGCGAATTTAAAGTACCTTGGAAAAACAATCGAGCGAGTTGTTTCATCACGGATCTCTGACCATGTTCGTGCTAATAACCTGTCAGACACATTTCAGTCAGCCTATAAACCATTTCATGGAACGGAAACTGCTCTTCTTCGTGTCAACAATGACATTTTATCTGCCATGGATGAGGGGAAAATCACTGCATTAGTTTTGTTAGACTTAAGCGCCGCTTTTGACACGGTCGATCATAAAATCCTTCTCTCCCGTCTTCAATATCATCTTGGAATACATGACACAGCCCTGGATTGGTGTAAGTCATACCTTTTAAATAGGCCTCAGCATGTTTGTATTGGTAACGCTATCTCCGAGCCTGTTATTCTTGACTATTCTGTACCCCAAGGCTCTATGCTCTGCCCACAGTGGTTTACTGTTTATACCTTTCCAGTTCGTGATATCATTTTGAAGTATAATTTAAATTACCATGTTTATGCTGATGACACGCAGCTTTACATTACTTTTAAATCTTCTCAAGATCCTGCCGATTCCTGCATTAAAACACTGGAGAAATGTATTCAAGAGATTCGAAGTTGGATGAGACAAAACTTCCTGAATTTGAACGATGAAAAAACAGAATTTGTTCTATTTGGATCACGTCAGCAATTGTCTAAAGTTTCTCTTCCATTTATTACAATTGGTGACTCGCAGATAACCCCCTCATTACATGCACGTAATTTGGGTGTTATATTTGACTCAACGATGACTTTAAAACCTCATATCTCCAACATTGTTCGCATATCATCATTTCATATCAGAAATATAAGCCGAATTAGGAAATACTTGAATAAAAGTGCTGCTGATCAAATTATACATGCGTTTGTCACATCACGGCTCGATAACGGGAATGCTCTCCTTTACGGTCTCCCGCAGAATCAAATATCTCGTCTTCAGCACATACAAAACACAGCAGCTCGTGTTGTGACTTTGTCCAGAAAGTCATGCCATATCACGCCAATCTTGAAAGAACTGCACTGGCTTCCTGTTTCACAGAGAATTGTTTTTAAACTTATGCTAACTGTTCACAAATCTTTTAATAACATTGCTCCAATTTATATTTCTGAACTGCTTAAAGTCTACACTCCATCACGCAATTTGCGCTCCAGCAACATGTCACTCCTAAATAAACCAACTTCAAAACGGAACTGGGGTGATAGGTCGTTTTCTGTCGCAGCTCCGAGACTCTGGAATCATCTTCCAACTAAACTCAAATCTTGTCATAGTATAACCAGATTTAAGTCGATGCTTAAAACTCATCTTATGTCACAACTTTTCAAAGATGATATATATTTGTAATTGCATTGTAGGTACATGTATCTCGGTACATAATTTTGTTTCTCTATGCTATCATTGTATATTGTTTGTATTCATGTTTTTTCTTTGTTTCCGCGCCTTGAGCGCCCAGCAGGGTGGATATGTGCGCGCTAAAAACTTTATTATTATTATTATTAATCACTACGTGAAGTTGAGAAATCTTTATAAAAATCCAAAATTTGTGTAGTTTTTATGTCACCCGATGCATGTGCATATCAACCAATAATGGTATGTTATTGTTAAGGAGTGGCTGATATACTTGCTTGTGTCTATGAATTCCATGACCTATTTTATAACCACTATTGTTATGGAAATTTGGTTGTAACTTTGTCGCATTGACATTGGGGTTTGTCCTTATAAGGGCAGAAACTCATGAGAATGCAAACAAAATCCTATTGACTATTTACAATTTAGTTGAGCAAACTTAATGTTTTATAAGAGAGACAAATAAACATAAAGTAAAATTACGCGCATGTGCAACATGAAAAGCCTATGAATTGTGTAATGACTACAATATGCATTAGGTTACAAATTAATTATTGAATCAATGGGAATGCAAATAAAATGCAAATCAACAGGCATTTAAATATCCATGTACTTCAACATATAGATGAGTATTTACCAAATGAAAATTGCACTTTGAAGACATTATAGTCAAGTGGTGTATACACCCATCACAACTTCTAAGTTCCCCCTAATATTTTTTCGAGTATCTCAACAAGTATTGCATGAATTTTAAAAATTCAAAAAGCAAATGACAGAATGACATGTTATACACAGCTCGTAATGAAATGGTTGAAATTCAATCATGCATGCACAATTGACAGTAATTTGAATGAAAATTCAGCTGAAAAAAAGTTGCAGTACAAAGCATTGCTTCAATGGCATGTTACACATGTAGTTTTCTGTAAGAACTCAGTTATGGAGAATAATGGAGGACCAATTCCATATTAAACTCTTGCTCTACCCTTCTAAAACAATGGACATGCATGTTGCATGTTGTTCTTTGAATATTCTTTTCTTATTATGAAACAGCCATCAATACCATTGTTATTGATGGCCGCCGGCTCTCTGAACAAAATTCTCGAGGAATATAATATTGGTCGTAGCTCGATAGTTCGTCGAAATTTCGTGCCGACTACGCCATTATTACAACCAATATATAGAAAAAAAAATGCATGTTGTCTCACTCGTCTCTGCATCTCCGTGCACATTTAATGGTTGAGCGGGTTATAACACTACATGTAAATTAATTACTGGACAGTAACAGAAATAAACAAAGTAAGTTGCTCACTTGAATGCTACATCTCTTCTTCCTTGAGTGAAGGAAAGCTTTCTTTATTCCTCAATTAGTTTCCTTCCTGTTCTTCTTTGTTGAACATATTTTTGAACCCTTTCTGAAACATATAGGCTACTGACGTTATATCATTCAAATTAAGAGGCACAGTCAGCATTACTGTAAAGAACCCAGTAAAATGTTGAATTTTGCCTCGGTATTTACCTTTCAGAAATGCATTTAATATTCTCTTTACAGGGCAGCTTGAGTGTACTTACATCAGATTAGATTCAATGTCTTCACAGATAGGCCTATGTTTAGAATTACTTGTTTAAATGTAAAAAGTTTCATTCGTTCTGTAGTTCTATCATAATTTAGAAGCAAATACATCCAACAAAACAATGAGGTAAACCTCAAAAATGGAGTAAGCATTGCAGTTGTTATTGTCTTTGGAACATTTTTCACTAAGGAGATTAAACCTACAGATGAAGTCAGAGAGATGTTCTAAATATTAAAATTTAACTATTTCAAAAGTATATTTGTTTAGCTTGTATATACAGCATAGCAATAAGACAATACTCTATTATAACATATTGCAGACAATTTATTTTCTGAAAATTTGAGTTTGTTTTACTTTTTGAATATACCTTTACTCATTCATAGATAATAAATGAACATTTCGTCGCTTCAGTACAAATACGTTTTATACAAAAATGCATTATAGAGTGCCATGGCCGAGCGGTTTAGTGCATCGGTTTTGTGTTCTGAGGGCTGATTTGTCAGAATGTGGGTTCGAATCCCGACCGCGGTGCTTGTGTCCTCGAGCAAGACACTAATTGCTTCTCTCCACCCAGGAGTAAATGGGCAGAGTTTGTTTGTTGTGTTTGATTAGCCCATATGAGCTGAAATGGCAGCAATTGAGCTGTATACTCCCCAGGGAGCTGAGATGGTTGCAGGAACGATTTATGCGCCTTTACAATAAGGACCTGGATAAAAACTTTTACAATTACATTACTGTGACCAAGACATAATTTGAATAACTGTAATTAATTACACAATTAATTACAAATTACTGTAATTCACCCTAACTATTCTCCACAATATATTCATGCTAAAATTGGAATACGCACCTTAATTTAGGTCTAATTGTCCGCTGGTTTCAGCATAATGCAGCAAAAAGTATGTTTTTCCATCCAGACTGTAGTCACAAATATCATCACAACTTATTTCTAGTGTATCAGAAAAACTCGCATATTTTTGGCTTTTTACATTTTCAGAGTTAAATTGATTGTTTTTTGTTTATTATTCCATCAGAAAAAACAATAACCAACAGGATGTTGAGTTTAAATTTAAAAAAAGAATGTTTACGCATTCTCTTACATTATAATCTGCATACATAATAATAATAATATTAATAATAATAATAATAATAATTATAATAATTATTATAAGTATAATAATAATTATTATAATTATAATTATTATAATTATAATTATTATTATAATTATTATTTTCATACTGACAGATAAACTGGACCTAAAGAGAAGTACAACCCCTCCATCGGTCTTTTTTGGTCTGGGGATATGATGGAGAGAGTAGCCAGCAGGAGTGCACTCGCGGGGTAGCAAGTCATCATCAGGTTTAAACCATGTCTCGGATATAGCAACAAGATCCAAATTGTTTTGAAGTACAAAGTCAACGAATTCATCCGATTTGTTACATATGGATTGAGTGTTCAAGACACAGAGCTGAAGTTTAGTCTCATCATGAACATTTGGAGTTGAAGTTATGCCAATGTCGCTTGTTGATGTGGTTAAGTTAACTGCTGGGGGTTGGTCAGGCCGGAGTGCTAGTTGTGTAATTTTTCCATTCTACGGCGACCAGCTTTTTTACCTCTGTGTGCGGCGGTATGTTTGAGGTTGATTGGCAAGTATTCCAAGACAGTTCAATTGACTCAATGCTCAAATTTATGGAACTGAGTAGCATTGGTGGGTGTGTCGATCAGTGTTTCAGGTCCAGGGTGTGGGTTTATGTCACCAGAAATTAAGAGTTCCAGGTGAAAGGTGGCAGATGAATTATCATAATACAACTCAAAAATTTAAGATGGCGGATTTGTTGTTTTTTATGTAGCATACAAGCTGTAGGTTGCATGCTGTAGCCATATTCTAAAGATGAGTCATTGAGACATAATGGTCCAGATAGCAAGAGTAGGATAAACAGGATGTAGACCTCCATTGTCTGATCACAAAGTAATTGATCCAAACAAAAGGCTTGTGGTCAAGCTACAGGTTACAATCTAAGTCAGGGTTGACTGCACAAAAAAATGAAGATACAAACTAGATGTGTATCCACTACACAGTAAAATCTTACATACAGGTTAAAGATAAATATGAAATGTGAATTTATTGATCGAGCTGTCATTTTTAGACTGGGCATGTATATACAATAGATTGATGAATGGCTCTTCAGTACCGGTAAATTCAGTTTCATTTCATCTAACTGTGGTAAACAACAAATTTAACCTGTTCTTTTTTCAGGTATTTGCTTTAACCTGTTCTCTTTTCAGGTATTTGTTTCAACCTGTACTCCTTTCGGGTATCTGTTTTAACCTGTTCTCTTTTCAAGTATTTGTTTTAACCTGTTACTTTTCAGGTCTTTGTCCCAACCTGTTCTATTTTCAGGTATCTGTTTTAACCTGTTCTCTTTTCAGGTATTTGTTTTAACCTTCGTTCTATGTTCAGGTATTTGTTTTAACCTGTTGCTTTATGTTATCTTGTATACTTTTACATTTTTTACAACTGTCTCTCATTGGACTATTTTAATTTAGCTATTTACACCCACACACCAACTCCTCAATTTGTAAGGCTTAAAAAAAAAACTTTTTGTCGTCGTATCCCTTTGTGTATTGTCCTATGTTTATGCCAGCTTTACTAAAAGCTGCCACCTCTACCTATTGTGTGGCTCAATAATCCCTCCTTCACCCAAGCTTCACCATAAGCTGCCACATCTACTTATTGTGTGACTCAATAATCCCCCCTTTGTTCACTTCTGATACTCCTATTGGCTTTTTCTAGACTGATGGTTATCTTTAATTGGTCACTATTTTCCCGCCTTTTTTGGATCCCGCCCCATGATCCTTTGCTTTCCCTTTTCTCTATAAATGGATGAGTTTTTATGTTGTACTTTGTCTAAGCCTCTGATGAAGGTCCGGATTGGATCGAAAGCTAAGGCCACCCTCCCGATTTAATTTATATATATATATCAGTTGTCTGATGATCGCATAACGCGTGAAACTCGGAGTTACAGCTACCAGCGTTCCACTAGTTTTACTACAAGTATATATATATATATATATATATATATATATATATATATATATATATATATATATATATATATATATATATATATATATATATATATATATATATATACACATATATACACACAATGGTCTGGATAGCAGACAGTAAAATTTTACGGACCTGTGTTTGTGCAGAGCAGAGGTACATTTCACACGAAGTGTATTTGACAACGTTGTGTTCACACAGATAGACCGTAGCTACAAGTTTATCTTCATTTTTATACCAGTGGATTTCTTATTACACCTGGAATCTACTGGACGTTTTATGTGAGTATTTGTACATTTGTTTTCTTATAATAAGTGAAAAACTGTTGTTTTTTTGTCTGTCTGTGCAGTAAAATTTTACTGTCTCCTATCCAGACCATTGTGTATATACACTGAGCAAAAATATAAACGCCCCATGTTTCAACCTGACTCCCACCGTGTCCACATGCATGTCCATGATTGCCAGACGCCACTATCGTGTTCTAACGGACAGTAATCTGTAGCATATTGAACAACAAAATGAATTTTGTATGATTTTGCAACCTCTAAGGCTAATAAAAGTTTCAAAGTGCCACATGGGGCGTTTATAATTTTGTTCAGTATATATATAAACGGTTCGCGAGCAAAGAAAATTTGGCAGATGCCGGACTCGAACCCGCGACCTCTCGATTACTGCCAATTATCTATTACTCTATGGGGCCAGGTCAGATGCCAAACTATATATGCCGAGTAGCCATTATATTGAAATAAAAAAGCGCGTCACTGCACCGATTTTGAAGCCGACCTATGACCAGAAACTGACAATTATTTTGGCCTAATTTTTTATTCCTTGATACCTCAAGATATACTTGATAATTATGACTTATTATCTGATGATAAGTCACACTATCTGCATAACTCACCAAGAAAGCAACAGATTCTACAAATAAGCAATTAAGCATGATGGCATATTCATCAATTAAGCATGGTGGCATAATCATCCGATTTAATAAAGCCCAATTTTGCTAAGCCACAAATTTGAGGCAGTGATATGTGTATTATTTTGTTCTGGTTGAAATTAACTTCCACCAATAATTCACACTAATCTCAGATATTTTTCTTTGCGCATATGTTCGAGTGATGAACCGGTCTTCACTCGATTGGACTCATGTCAATATAATGTTTATTAATACTGATGTCTATAAAAGAGCACTGATGCACTGAGGCACTGAGGCATTTTAACTGAAATCTTCAAAATAAATGCACTTGTAATTCATCTGATCAGATGTATTAATCTACAACACTGAAATTTAAGTAAATAGGATCAACTTACTACCTTTTGCAAAGACAATAACTACATGAACCTGGCGAGGAATCTTTACAAAAATCCAAAATTTGTGCAGTTTTTATTCGTGTCGAGGCGTAATGCATATCAACCGATAATGGATGTTATTATTTAATGCGCATGTCTGTGAACGCCAATACCTATTTATAACCACTATTGTTATGCAAATTTTGGTTGTATATTTTGTGGCATTGACCTTGGGTTTTTTCCCTAAAGCTGAAACTGATGCTGTGTTGAGGATCATTTATTGCATAAATGAATTCGTTGTTATTGAATCGATGGAGAAAACATCCAACAGCATGTAGGCTTCTTCGACATAGATGAATATTTGCCTAACAAAATTTACATTTTGAAGACATTCTAGTGAAAAAATATAAAAGTGAAACATATATTCCTCATTATAGATTATAGATTATAGATTTGAAATAGTATATTTTATATATTCACGGTTTTTCCAGATCCGTTTTCTTGTTCCTGTTTTTGTCTGGAACACCAAATACTTGCATTTTAACTTCCACAAAGCTTAAGGTACATCTTGTTATTGAGAACCAAACATATGTTCCTCGGTCTTTGCTGTTTACATGTGGCCAATGACGGATCTAGGACACAATGTATTGGGGGCAAAGGCTGGAGGGGCGGACTTGATTCTAGACGCTCTCTGAGGCAATATCAGCGTTTTCAAGACCTTGTTTCGAAGTATTGTTGCCCATGGTGCAGTTGTGATTTACCTTTTAATTTTCTAACCAAATAAATTTTATATACATTTATTTAAAAAACATGTATTTATTTACTTTTTGTTTTTGTTTTTTGGGGTGTGGTGGGGGAGGCGGCGTTGGAAAAGTTTGAGGTGCCATGGCCGCCTCTTGCCCCTGGATTCGCCGGTGCATGTGGCTCCAATAATGTTTTTCACCGTCAACAATGTTGCAACAACAAAGCAAGTTTCTCCTTGAATGCTTCATCTTCTTCCTTGATTGAAGGAAAGCTTTCTTTATTCTTCCATTAGTTTCCTTCTTGTTCTTCTTTGTTGAACAATTTTTTTTCTGAACCCTTTTCTGAAACATATACTGACGTTATCTCACTCAAATTAAGAGGCACAGTCTGCACTGTCAACATCCCAGTAAAATGTGTGATTTTGTTGAATTTTGCCTCGGTAAATAAATCTAGAATGTTTTTAATGTTCTCCCATTAGGGCAGTTTGAGCGTACTTAGAGAACATTAGAGTGAACGTCTTCATAAAACTGTTTAGAATTATCCGTTTAAATGTAAAAATAAAAAAATCATACTTCCAGTCGTTCTTTCGTTCTATCATATTTTAGCAGCAAATACATCACAACAAAACAATGAGATAAAACGCATAAATGGAGTAAACATTGTAGTTGTAATTTTATTTGGAACATTTTTCACTAAGAAGATGTTGCAGATATTAAAATGTAACAATTTAAAAATGTATATTTGTTTAGTTTGTGTATACAGTACTCTATTATAACATATTGCAGACAATTTATTTTATTTACACCAATGTCAAATAATAGATCCATTAGTTTGATGAGAAACTTTAGAAGGCCATGTTAAAATTACTCAGATCTAATTATACATGTAATTATATTCAAAGTAAGCTTTTCTGAAGTTATTTTATTGTTCCTTCCCTTTTCATCCACCCTGGATCCATCCTGCAACTATATTCATCTGTAAATATATTTAAAGAAAACAATATTTTTTCTCTTAACTAGTTCACAGTTTTTAGAAAGCTTTTTGGAATGAATCTACACCAGAGCTAAAATTAAGAACAATTACAATTACAGCGGCAGAAAAATTCCCAGTTACAATTACGGTCAGAGATAAACATTTCATTTACATGTACTTTTGTCAATTACAATTTTAAAAAAAAATGTTCCAAAGGTTAGGACATTTTTATCATTTAGCAATTTGGATATAAAGTAAGCTCCATGTACAATTAAAGCATTGTTCATATTTATACCTGACACAATGCTGCCTTCAAGAATGTTAGTCCAGTCAATATTCATGCCCATGATCACATTCAATCTTGTAAAGATGCACTTAACATCTAAGGAACATAATTATCTAATGAAATTTACTTGTAATTGTAACAGTAAACAAAATTATCAATTACATTTTCAATAACAACCTTTGAGAAAAAAATAATTACATTACAATTACAGTGAGTATACTAATTAGATAATTTTAATTACAATTGCTAATTGTAATTCACCCCAAACATTATCCACAGTAGGAATAAGAATAATACACATCTTAATTTAGGTATAATTTTCCATTGATTTCAGCATAATGAAGAAAGAATGATGCTTTTCCATCCAGACTATATTCACAACTTCTCTTAATATCATAACAGCTCTTTTCTGGTTTTACTTTTTTACATTTTCACAGTTAATTTGATTGAAAAGGAACAATAACCAACATGATGTAGAGTGTAAATACAATTCATAAATGCCCAAGACAGTTCTGATTGGACAAAAAACGCGGGGTGTATTTACAGATGGTAAAGACATAAACCAATATTTGCGCTTCCTTTTACATCATAATCTGAATACATACAGATAAAAGAAAAATATTACATGTGGATTTATTGACCTGTCATTTTTACCTTCTTTTTTCCAAAAAAGAATGGAAGTGAATTACTTTCAAATAAGTAATTTCAAAAACTAATTGACTAGGCATGGATAATTAAGTGAATAAATGAATTCGAGTCACATCTTTAGTCAAATGTTGGCACTTAAGTTCTGTATAACAATATACTTTGGTCACTTTCTTTGTGAAATATCTCATTTGAAGAATTCATGTGCTCTTGTATTAATAACAAATGATGGTGTTTCTTTCTCTTGAATTGACAATTCATATTTAATATCAAGGATGACATTTCCAAGATAATTATTCCATAAATGTTCAAGATTTATTGCAAATGCTTTGAGGCTATTTTAACTGCAATTTCTTGACATTTTTCGTTTTCATCGGAGCATTACATATTTAAACAAAAATAAGCATGGTTTTACAGTAAATATGTACCGAAATGAATTAATTTTGGGTCCCATGTTGCCACTAGCTGTTTTACCGTTAAATCAACCTTCTGACGACTATTTTGTGAAAAAATAATAATAAAACAATTAACAATTAACAATTTGATATGAAGAATGACATTTTCAAGATAACTTTTTCATTAATTTTAGCTGACGGTTTGAGCCGAAGATCTTGACTGTAGGACCGTCAAGGATAATGAGCTGGTCATCCTTGTTTACTGCTATAGCAGTGGGATTTTGTAGATGGTCAAGAAACCAAGATTGACCAGTAGTGTTCAAAACTTCACTACTCGGAATTAATATAGTGAGTTTTTGTTTGCTTGCTTTGTTCACTACAACCATATCACCTGTGGAAAACGATGCGATGAGTGTTCCAGTGACCTGCACCCCTCTCATTAATCCCCAATTTTCTTTTGCCAGAAGTGTCCTAAATTCAACTGTGTTCCGGCTCTCATTGAAGTCAATAAATGACAGGTCATTGGTCAAATCTTCGATGTGTCCCTCATCCCCATCGATGTAGTCATGGAGAAGCTCTTGTCTGATCTTCAAGATTGCAAGGTGATTTGCATCAGTTTTTTGAAGATTGTACCATATTCACTGTTTTCTCTGCAAAAATTAAATTTGCAAGTGTTTTACCTTTTCTTTTGTACATCGTCAGGGCCTCTTGCACCATAGCTGTTTTCCTTTACACCCTATGATAAATGTAAGTGGCTTTAAAGCCAGTCACTACTATCTTACTGTGAGGGGTATATGTAATGTCATAGGGTTCTTTCACATCTTGGAAGAGGTTTTCAGTGTAGTTGCTTTCACCACCAGCTTTGTAATGAACGATACAATGTTCGGAATACATATGTAGGGATCTGTTACGTAGCACGACATATATATCACCCATTTTGTCACAACACACCCCATAAGGAAAATAATTATTTATATATGTACCGACAGTCCTGTATAATTCTTTTTTCTGCTTACAATAAAGAGTAATTGCCTTCAGGATTTGCTTCTCTGTGTTGGTGTAAAAAAGCTTTTGGTTGCTGATGGTCATGTATACATCAATCCCTGGAGCAGCCAGTGTTTTGATGAGTGATCCATCGGAGTTGTGTAGAGATATCTCTCCCTTGTCCTTATAACCCACTGCTATCATATTGTTGTCATCCACTGCAAGGCATGTTGGTTTGCTGTCAGACTCTTTACCTGGTGTGAACAGATTGAGGATTTGATAGTTTTGGCTGAGTATCTTGATTGTATGACCGTCAAGGATAATGAGCTGGTCATCCTTGTTTACTGCTATAGCAGTGGGATTTTGTAGATTGTCAAGACACCAATATTGACCAGCAGTGTTCAAAATTTCACCGTTCGGGCTTAGTTTAGTGAGTTTTTGTTTGCTTGCTTTGTTCACTACAACCATATCACCTGTGGAAAAGGATGCGATGAGTGTTCCAGTGACCCACGCCTCTCTCATTAATTCCCACTTTTCTTTTGGCAGAAGTGTCCCAAGTTTAGCCTCGTTCTGACTCTCCTTGAAGCCAATGAATGACAGGTCATAGGTAAAATTTTCAGTTTGTCCCTCATCCACATCGATGTAGTCATGGAGAAGCTCTTGTCTGATCTTCAAGATTTCAAGGCGATCTTCATCATTTTTTGCAGATTGTACCATATTCACTGTTTCCTCTGCAAAAATTAAATTTGCAAGTGTTTTACCTTTTCTTTTGTACATCACCAGCGCCTCTTGCACCATGGCTTTTTCCCTCTGTTTGATGTTGGTTATTTCTACCTCTGCTGTCCTGGCAATATTTTCTTGTGTTTCATGGAGCATGTTGTCAAGTCTTTTTTGTAAATATGGCAACCTTGCGGAAACATTGGTGTCACATTTGTAGAGTTATGAAACCCCTTCATTGACTTTTTGTTGGAATTTATCAATAGCCATTTTAAGACTAACAAATGTGTGTTGTGGTTTTCTGTGGTTTGAAGTTGAACAGAGTCTGCAAATCAGTTGCTCACATGTGATACAGTACAGGCACAGTTCTTGACCGTGATGAAGGTCACACTTAAAGATGTTCATCTTAAATTCTGGTTTAGAGTTGGACTCTTCTTGCAACTCTGTTAAAGTTTTAATTATGTGAGTCCTCAAAGCAGCCCAACGTTGATGTGACCTCTGACATTCCTGACAAAGATAATGGTCACAATCTATACATCGAGAGATTGCTTCATTTTCGTCATCGCATACCTGACATATGGCCTTTGACATGACATATGACCCTTCACCTTGCAAAAGCTGTTCCTGCTTGGTGACTTCCTCCACCAGGGTAATCAGAGGGTAGTTGCTGGGTAACTTTGTCACTCCATATTGTGGTAAGATGGTTTCTCTCTGACACAGAGGGCATGTAAGGTTGTTATTGTCTGGATCTTGACTTTGCTTGAGTTCTTCAAGACATTTGAGACAGAAACTGTGTGAGCAGTGAAGCATTTTGGGTTCTGTGTAACGGATACAACATATTGAACATTCCAGGTGTTCTTGGATGATCTTACTCAGCACTGACTCCGCAGTTATGCCTTCAGCCATCTTGAATTTACAGACCTATTTGAAGAAATAAAAAATAAACACCATTATGAGTAAGCCTGAGGAACAGCGGCGGCGCTACAAGAGGGGGGGGGGCAAAGGGGACAAGGGGGACAAATCCCCCCCCCGGTTACTTTCTTTGCCCCCCCCCAATTTTTACCCCCAATTTTTTCCCCGATGGTAAGTCAATGCTTTTTCAGCAGTATAAAATTACATTAAAGATTAATGTTATCCCCCTTAAATTTAAGCTTGCCCCCCTCTTGCCCCCCAGTTTAACAGGTCTGGTGCCGCCGCTGCTGAGGAAGTGGCATTTGGCCTTGATAATTGAGATTGTCTCTTCATTATAAAACTCCACAATACCATACCCATCTACACACTATTTGTTGAGACTTAAATATTGTGCTTTTCTAATCAAGCGGATCTTAGTTAACATAGACTCACGTGTTTTAGACATTTCGGCAATTTTTATGCATAGATAGGCCTACATGTATGTCGAGCATAATGGTAGTCAAAAACATAAACGTGGTGAAACAAATATTTGTAACTAAGAGCTATGGGATATGCTTACTATACGGTTGTCAGTTTATCCATTTGGAATGATAAGTAAAAGTAAAGTCTATCACGAGACACATTGGTTCATCAGACCGTTGTTTAACTCTAGTTTCGTTGGCATGAAACGACTGAGAATATTTCTATTCCCCCTGGATGGGATGCCAGTCTATCATAGGTTACTTCCCTTGCTATTGCCTGGTACCCATTTATACTCCTGGGTGAAGAGAAGCAATTAGTACGGTAAAATGTCTTGCTCAAGGACACAAGCACCACGGTCGCGGTGAGGATTCGACCCAGCCATTAGAACACAAGTCCAATACGCTAGACAGCTCTGCCGTGGCGCCCGCTTTGGAATGATAGGCACAATAATATATAAAAGCGCCATAATAATAGTGTCTCTCATTTGTATGGCTCAAGAGACCCCCCAAAAAATAGAATTGAAAAAGTGAGCGAATTTTGAAAGATAATATCGTTATTAAACGATTATTTTTTAATTCGGACGTATAAAGCGATATTTAAAACTCGCTTGATCATATTGGAGTGTCGTGGCCGAGCGGTCTAGCGCACCGAACTCAAGTTCTGGTGTTGCCAGCAGCAGGGTGTGGGTTCGAGCCCCGGTCGTGACACTTGTATCCTTGAGCAAGGTACTTAACCATAATTGCTTCGTCCTTCGGATGGGACGTAAAGCCGTAGGTCCCGTGTGTTGTATAATGCACGAAAAGTGGATTGTCGTGGCCGAGTGGTCTAGCGCACTGAACTCAAGTTCTGGTGTTGCCAGCAGAGTGTGGGTTCGAGCCCGGCCGTGACACCTGTGTCCTTGAGCAAGACACTTAACCATAATTGCTTCTCTCCACCCAGGGGTTAAATGGGTACCTGTGAAGGCAGAGATGGTTTGCTCTCTATGCGCTAGAAATGGCAGCAATTGAGCTGTATACTCCCCAGGGAGCTGAGATGGTTTCAGGAATGATTTATGAGCCTTATGAGCCTTATGAGCAGGGATAATAATATAATGCGCCTTGAGCGCCACTTAGTTGGTGGATACGTGCGCTATATAAATCTATACATTATTATTATTATTATTATTATTGATTCTGATTGACAGCCGCGCTGGCCAATCGGAAGACTGCACACGCCCTCGCGCAAGCTGAGGATTAAAACAGTGACCCATCATATTATTAATTTGAGTTTTTAATTTACAGATTTTGTTGTTCATTGTTTCAAATAAAAGCTTATAACAATTCAAATTTAAATATATTTTGTGCCGTCAACTCGGCGCAAACGCAGGCGGTTTATCTTTAAGGACTCATGAATCGGACTCAACCTTCACGACTCAAGATTCAAGAGTACAAATCTGGTTCTTAAAGATTATGTCATTGCTCACCACCTTTTATTTCCTGATGCCTCAATATATACATCAATAATTGTGACTTGTCTGATGTTAGGTAAGCTTAACTGCCTCTCACCATAAGAAAGCGACAGATTTCATCACAGGTGCAACAATTGCATGATGGCTTATTCATCCGATTTATTAAAGCCCAATTTTGCTACGCCACAAATTTGAAGCAATCATCTGTGGATTATTTTGTGTTTGATGAAATTAACAAATCATTCACACTAATCTCAGCCATTTTTTTGGCATTTGTTTTCGAGTGATGAACCGGTCTTCACTCGATTAGAATCAAGTCAATATAATGTTTACTAACACTGATGTGTAATGAGCACTAATGCACCATGCCCTTAACGTTTTAACTGAAATCTGCAAAATATATGCGCCTGTAATTCATCTGATCAGATGTATTAATCTACAACACTGTAATTTAAATTGAGTAAATAGGATCAACTTACCACCTTTTGCAAAGACAATCACTACACGAAGCTGAGAAATATTTACAAAAATCCCAAAATTTTTGCAGTTTTTATGTCACCCGATGCATGTGCATATCAACCAATAATGGTATGTTATTGTTAAGGAGTGGCTATACTTGCTTGTGTCTATGAATTCCATGACCTTTTTTATAACCACTGGCACTATTGTTATGAAAATTTGGTTGTGACTCTTGTGGCATTGACCTTGGGGTTTGTCCTTATAAGGGCAGAAACTCATGAAAATGTAAACACAAAGCTTCACACTGCGATACATCTAGTCATTGAGAACCAAACATGTCTCTCTCGGTCTTTGCTGTTTACATGTGGCCAAGGGCAGATCTAGGACAAATGTATTGGGGGGGGGGGGCTGGAGGGGTAGACTTGATTCTAGACGCTATCAAAGGCAATATCAGCGTTTTCAAGACCTTGTTTGAATTTATTGTATAGCTTTGTTTTAAATTTATTTATTTATTTTGTTTTGTTTTGTTTGTTTGGGGGAGGCGGCTTTGGCAATGAAAAGTTTGGGGGGTGCATAGCTACCTCTTGCATGCCTCTGGATCCGTCCGCTGTATGTAGCTCCAACAATGTTTCACTATCTTAAACAACAAGAAATAAACAAAGCAAGGTTCTCACTTAAATGCTACATATTTTCTTCCTTGAGTGACGGAACGCTTGTTTATTCCTCCATTAGTTTCCTTTCTGTTCTTCTTTGTTGAACATATTTTTTCTGAACCCTTTTCTGAAACTGACATTATTTCAATCAAATTAAGAGGCACAGTCAGCATCACTGTCAAGAACCCACTAAAATGTGTGATTTTGTTGAATGTTGACTCGGTATTTACCTTTCTGAAAGTAAATCTAATATGCATTGAATAATCTCCTTATAGTGCAGCTTGAGTGTACTTAGAGCAGATTAGGTTCAATCTCTTCACTGAAATGTTTACAATTCCTTATTTAAATGTAAAAAGAAATAAATCAAGCTTCCAGTCGTTATTTCGTTCTATCATAATTTAGAAGCAATTAGAAACAATGAGGTAAACCTCAAAAATAGAGTAAGCATTGTAGTTGTAATTTTATTTTGAACATTTTTCACTAAGGAGATTAAACCTACAGATGAAGTCAGAGAGATGTTGTAAATATTAAAATTTTACTATTTTAAAAGTATAACTGTTTAGCTTGTATATACAGCATAGCAATAAGACAATACTCTTGCAGACAATTTATTTTCTTAAGGTTTTAGTTTGTTTTTACCTTTTGAATATACCTTGACACATTCATAGACAATACATGAACAATTCGTCGCTTCACTGCAAAAATGCATAAGCCTTATTAAACGTCATATCTCCATCAATTTGTTTACTTTCCCATCCGGGAATTTAAGGAAGATACAATGTATTTATTTTGAGAAGAATTCTTTAGTTCAAAAAGTCTTAAATGCGAGCTCAAAGTATTGGGAAATAATTAATTTGATAGCATCTAAGAAAAAAAAATTACTGGGAAGATTGATTCTACCATCAGCTTTATACAAAGTAAGTTGTACATTTACAATGTTATTATTTTAATAATCACATTTAAAAAAGTCTCCGGTTTCTGGTCATCGGTTGGGTTCAAAATCGGTGCAGTGACACGTTTTTTGTTTGTTTTTTGCCAACAGGGAAATACGTGACACATTGTATACGCAGCGACCAAATTTCCCATAATTATACAAAGTATGGTGGCTAAGAGAGGCCTCACAAGTCGCGGGGCAAACATTCATACCCCTATGTAAAAAAGTCGTTTAAAGCACAGCACAGCAGAATCCCAATCCAGCAATGTTGGCTGCAATTGGACATCGTTTGGCCTAACATTACAACAGTTAAAAGTATAAAGAATAAGGTTTGCAAAGTGAACATTTATTGAGTATTGATTGATAAAGTAAGATTAAACCCATGTTTTACTCAGGGTCGTATTCACGGAAACACTGCCAGATTCGGGGTAAGAAAAGTTGAAAGAAAAGGGATGGAGAACATGTACCCCTTGCGCCCTTGGATCTGCAAATGTTCCAGTTCTGAAAGATAGTGAACAGAGCAAACCATCTCAAGCCATTTGTAAATTTTGTGTGTACTTAAAGATACATATTCTATGTGACTTTTTGTTTTTATCTGTACATTCCTCTGTAAATAACATAAATTTATTTCAAATAAGTTCAAATAAAAAATTAATTAATAGCGCAGCATAGTAAATGCGCCCCTTAATTGGATGAACAATGTCACCTTGAGATGGTTTTACAATGCTTCAGTCTATTATTTTTTTTAAAACCTCTCATTTTTACACCTTTATATTAAGGAAAAATAGAAGTGTACTGATGTAAATTAACCGTAACGTTTACGTTCCCTCTAATTGTTTTTATGTGTGCCACCACCTGCCCTGGATCCACTCTTGCAAGTATATCATTCTGAACAATGTATTTAAGAAAAGAAATATTGTTCTCTTCATGCACAATTTCCAGAAAATCATTTTGAAAGGAATTTGTTCAGGATTTAATTCAACTACAAATGCACTTTTGTTATTCAAGATAAATTTAAACAATCACTTGTTTATGCCTAGTTGTTTATTCTTAGTATAATGCAGCAAGAATGATACTTTTACATCCAGACTATATTCTTCTCTTCTCTTCTCTTCCAAATATCACAATAACTCTATTCTGGTGTATTAGAAACATTAGCAAGTATTTTGCTTTTTACATTTTCAAGATTAATTTTATTATTATTATTTTTTTTAATTCATTGCTTCATGAAAAAGAACAATAACCAACATCATAGTTATTAACCAATATCTGCGTTTCCTTTACATCATAATCTGCATGCATACAGGTTAAAGATAAATATTGCATGTGAATTTATTGACCTTTTATTTTTTCTTTATTTTTTTCTAAAAATTTCACTTCTCCTAGTAGAATGGACGTAAAATGACCTTCAAATAAGTAATTTCAAAAACTAATTGAATGGGCATGGATAATTATTAAGTGAAGCATGGATAATAAATGGATTCGAGACGCATCTTGATTAAATTCATTAGTCAAATAATGACACTTTAAGGTCTGTATAACAATATACTTCGGTCACTTTCTTTTTGAAATATCTCATTTGGAAGTAAGATACTCCTGTTCTTCAAGGAAAATAAAAGTGAAGTGATTAAACACTAAATTGCTGTTAAAATGACGAAACACACAGAAATACATATATTTAAAAAAATGAATGTTTGGTTTCTCATTTCAATCATGTGCTCTTAATAATAATAACCAACGTATTGAACCTTTCACCATGATGGTGTTTTTTGACAATTCAAATCTAATATCAAGGATGACATTTTCAAGATAAATTATTCCATGAATGTTCAAGATGTATCGCAAATGATTTTCCAGATTAATCTATTCTATATCTATATTTTACAGGACCGAGTGTAAGTGGATTTCTTACAAACGCCTTTGGATTCAAATGTGACCTGCTCCCACAAAATGAGCATAAAGTCGGAAATTCTCAAAGTTTAGATTTTTGTATTTCTGAAATCTGTAGACCAAGAGCTTTCCAATGGTATATAACACTTGGGGGTATCGCACTCAAAAAGAAAGTTACAACCTTAGAAAGGCACGGAGTCTACACAAATTATACAAAATAGTTTTGGAGATAATAGCCTTTAAACTTTTGTACAAGAAAACAACACCAAATAATGCAACACATACAAAAGGTAGGTTTTGTTTCCTTAACAACGACCATGTTGTGATCAATATTTTCACTTCAAATTTTCAGGAAATACAAAAAATGACATTAGTAATGAAATACGTAAACAAAATAATAACTTCAATGGATATTAAGACCTCATTTGCATATTTAATTACGGTATTTTTATCACTATTCTGGACCATAAAATATTGAAATGCAGAAGTTTTGAATACTTTGAAATAATGTAAACTGACAGAGAATCCAAAGCTTTTACATACGAATAGTGAATCATTATCATTACATGTATTAATCAAGCATTGATAATGTAGAAGAAACGTAATTATACATTTTAAAGGAGCAGTCGTTTCACTGAAAATGTATTGTAATTTTTCTCAATTGTGGGCAGTTCAGTTGAGCAGTTAGCTGTCCATGGTTGCATTCTCTCCTTTGCAATTAGAACAGCGCACTGTATTAACAAGTTTGATTTTTTTTAAATAAAAGCAAATGAACATGATAGCTCAAACAAACATACACAACTTGTTGAATATGTTTAAGTTTTCTCAGAGCATGGTTAAGGTTAAAGGGGCAGTTATAGAAATAAACAAACATGTTAATCACAGCTAACCTTCTACATACATGAATTAATGTAACTCTATGTCCTTATTTGTCTTGCTAAAAGTAGTAAGTACTATGAAAACACACTTTAATTAAAAATAATTAATACATACTTAAAGGGGCAGTATCTGTTACCTTCACGACAGTCCATAAACTTACATTTTATTGTATTTTTAATAAAATAAATAGAGGCCTAACGTTAGGTATGCCAATAACAATTTAAAATAATAATTTACTGGTGCATGAATAAGAAGGTTTCCCGGCAGACCTTGACCCCCTCAACCAGGTATTGAGCTCTAGACCTTTTGCGTTGTTGTTGCCTAGACCGCTTCTTGCAAGTAGTGGTTGCAGAATTGTTCAATGTGGTGCTGATCTTACCAAGCAGAAACATCTTCTTCTCAGCCTTTGTGAGGGAAGCGTCACTCATCTGAGACCGAAGTTTGATGATGAAGTCCTCGTCAAACTGTTCTATACAACGTTGCTTCCGGCACCGGCATTTATTGAAGTTTCGGACTTTCGTCAACTCCTCTTCAGCATCGGGCGAAACCCAATCATCCATTCCAACGGCATCAACGATGTCCCGAGCAGGATTTTCGGTAACGACAGGCTCGTTGTCACTGTCAATTTCCATTGCTTCGACGCTTTCATGGCTGCCTTCCCCGTCCGTATCGGCGTCGCTATCATCGGCATCCGAGTCGGAAGTTTCGGGCTCGTCTTCGGAGTCCGACAAAGTGTCGTCCGCGAAAAACTCTGTAAAAAACTCCCCAAGCGCATCATTGTCAGCAGCATTGAGCCCAAGAATAACAGCATCATTAAGGGCACTCGTTATTCTGTTCTTATCGGCCATTTTCTGTTATTGTTGTATTAAAAAGCGCACAAGAAAACCGCACATGTTTTGTAAAACGTGTACTGTAACCATACAGTTTCACACTGTGCCGCGGCGGCCGAGTCAACAAATCACATCGCTGCACGGCGCATGCGCACGTGAACACGTGGTAGGTTTAAGCGAATCACAGCACTCAAAACGGCAAGGCATAGCAACAAGGCTCCTTGTTTACGTCGATGACAACCTTAGTATTCTTATTGTAACTCTTTATTGAATGAACGGTCAGAGGTCATGTTGCTAAAAATAAACAGGCCACGTCTTCAGCTTTCGGACGATACCAAACATACATAGGGCGGTTTTTTAGAACAGGGTGAACATCGGGAAGAATTTCGTCTTTGTTTACGTCTTTGTCTTTGGATTTCTGATACATCACAACAAAAGTCATCAACAAAATCGACTTAAAAACACACTTTTTTATTTTCAGATCCGACTAAAAATTGAAGAATTGCTAAAGGGATATATACAGATGCGAAATAACCCCAAAACAAAAAATTGACCACCCATTAAAATTTTGACTTTGGCCCGCTGCACTGTGAAATGGCAATGTGCGACTTTACGCTCATTTTGTGGGAGCAGGTCACAAATGGTAAGAAGCATTCTATGGAGACAAAGCTTCTGAAACTTTCTGATCATTCATCACTCATATATATTCATTCATGCCTTCATTTATACATTCACACATTAATTAATTGACTGCTTTGACAGGTTGATGAGAGGTATTGCCATCATAACATTGATTTATGCTCCAATTTGTATAACTCTCCGTCGCCCTGGCAACAATAACCAGAACACTACAAACGACAATAATGGACATGCATCTGGGACACAGAATGACGTCATTGATGACGTGAGAGCCTCCCTATTACCTCTATCCAGAGTTTAATAATTCACATTTATTAATTTATAACTAATTTTTGTATACATTATGTAAAGCAAACATTTCTACAAATTGTCTACACATTTTTAAGCATATTTTTATATCTACTGGAAATCATACTTTTCGTCGTTGATGCCGTTATAATATTTAAACCTTTTTAACTGATTTAAAATTCAGACGTAGGCCTACGTTGTAAATACTTCACTCGGTATATTGTAGCAAGGATATATATTAGACATATGAAATTACATAATTACACTGCTTTTTGCATCCCAACTAATTGAGTGGATTATTAAATATCGGCAGATGATACTTCCTCAAAATAACGCTAGTCTACATTACGTACATGTATGTACATATACACAGACATATACATATCCCTCCGTTATTGCAAACGTGAATAATATTGAATGTGATAAAAACAGAATCCTATACAAGATCCCGATGAAGTGTGATTTATCTTCACAATTCGTCCCTAATTTGCCAGAGTGACCAATCCCGAATTAAGTTGGCATAGGGACCAATGCGGTTCTGGTCAATTTGCCAAATTACAAAAATAGCCAGTTAGAGCATTTGTCATTTGAATGCATGCTCCATCTCCAAAAATATAAGGAATACATGAATGTGGATTAGATACAATGGTAGGTCTCTTCCTGAATGTACTAATGGGCGGGAAAACCTAAAATTGAAAAAAGTCGGATTGGTCACTATGGCAAATTAGGGACGAATTGATGGTCATTATTTTTTTCATGTTTCATCATTACTGTATTAAATATACATGTTATTCAAAACTTGTCACTATTCGACTGAATTATTGAATTTCACATAGGCCTGTACTTCTGTACAACTTAACTTCGTTATGGCAAAATGCACTCTTTTGCATTTGTGAGTACTTTAGCAATTAAGGCCCAAAAATGTCTGGTTTCCGCGCGCGTACCGATGTCCAATTGCAGACAAAAATTGCTGGATCGATTGGAATTCTGCCGCGCCGTGTTTTCAAAGACTTTTTTTGCATAGGGGTATGAACGTTTGCATGACTCAGTAAATCTTCAGTGCTTATGCATTTGCAGTGGACAAACCTCTAGGTTTTTCTGACTGCAAATTTTTTTTGGGGGGGGGGTGGCTAAAGCTATTCTGCTTCGGTTTTTTTTTTAAATCGTTTATTTTATATTTTTCATATGCATAATCGTTAAGACCGTAGACCTCAGCAATCCATGTCAAAATAATTTTATATTTGATATTTACACAGGCAGGCAAGACAGTATAGTATCTCTCTAAAGTAATGACCCTGATGATCGGTACTTTATGTATTATAATGTGAGCACTCAACTACAGACAAATAGACTGAAATGTTGTCAGGGGAGCTGACTGGCGGCGAAAACACTGCATAAATACACTGCATAATTATAGGCCTATACCCAATTGTTTTACAAGTAATGATGTATGTCTATAATTAGTTGGTCATCATCACGTGTTAATAACATTTTAGTATCATCCATTGCATATATGGACTTGTTAGGATTCGTCATTGGACCAGAATCTTCAAAATGTACCAGTGATTCCACTATACGCCTATCAGATCGAAATATTGGCATATTGGCATAACGGCATGACAGTTGTTTAATCATAGGCTCACCCTTGTAAAAACCAACAAATACACGGTTTTGGTTTTGTTTGGCAACACATTTATTTATATTTGTGCCGACTCCATCGACTATTCCTTCCCAGATACGCCACGTTGTCTGGTCCCATGTGGCGATAAATTCATCCCCTTGAAGAAAAATGCGGCTGCCATGTGACTTTAAAGTGTCTACAGTGAATCCAATCAGGTACTCCGATATTGAACCGGACACACAGCACGTGTAGTCGGATGTGCTCCATATTGTAATTTTCCCACTGTCGTTATTAGAATTAACCAATACAACAATGCCGTCACCAAGACAACACGTACATTGTGTAAGATCGTTACCGTTCATACTATTATCCCTAAAAGTATTCAGACGTGTTTGATTCACAGCATTCCACAAGTAAAGAAACCCATCACTGTAAAGAACAGCTATTAGCTTGTCTTGATAATCTAGGTCTATTATATCGCGCTCCTCTGAAATACTGTATGTGCAGTTATTACTGACGTTCCATACAAAAATTTGACTATGTTGTGGGTGATCATTAACAAATATTCCACTTCGGGTTAGCGTACTGACAACTATCTCGCCATCAAACAAGATATCCTCTATAAAGGCTTGTGTATTTTCTTGTGTAGCTGTAGTAAGCATCAACGTATTCAGTAGCTCACCGGTTATTGCGCTATATGCCCGGATCGCACTATCTTTACAACATGCCACGATGATATCATTTTTAACCACCAGACCGTTAGGGCGACAGACTGTATTCACTGTAATAATACGTTTACATGTTTTAGTATTAACGTCCCATATCTGGACCTTCTCATTAGAAAAGCCAACAACAAGGTAGTCTCTTTCGATATCCATACAATAAATATATTCACTGTTGAACTGTGGGTCTACATCACGGAGGTCATATGAGGCCACATGGTAGCAATCTTTCAACCAGTTGCGCTCCAGCTGAGTCACTTTCATGTAAATTATTTTCCATTTGCAAGTGGCACCCAGCTGACCTATCATTCTGTCATTAGTCACAATCGTATCTATCCCGAAGGACACTTGGGCGTTGGGGCTTAGCTCAATGAAAGTAGCGGTATCGAAGCGCTCCCATCCATGTTTCTGACAAAGACGGCGCCACAGTCCATTCTGATTGGCTACACGATGAAAACGACGGTTGCACGATGCCACAAGGAACAGGTCACGAGCACTTAGATATTGAAATATCTTCAGTAAATCCCAGTCCAGGAGTACTGTATCATCCATAATTGTTCAACATTTTCAGCAAACAATCGTGTAGCTTCTGTGGTTCAATGTCATACGACAACTCATCTGTGATAACAACCGATAATGCAAATAGTTAATCAACCGGAATGTTCAGACTATACTGCGAACTAGACAATTGTATGAAATAATTCATACCCACTAGGCCTAATTAATAATAATAATAATAATAATGTGTGGACTTATATAGCGCACGTATCCACCAACTAAGTGGTGCTCAAGGCGCATTATATTATTAATACCCCTGCTCATAAGGCTCATAAATCATAAATCATTCCAGAAACCATCTCAGCTCCCTCAGGAGTATACAGCCCAATTGCTGCGATTACAGCGCATACAGGGCTAATCAACCAACTCTGCCCTCACAGGTACCCATTTAACCCCTGGGTGGAGAGAAGCAATTATGGTTAAGTGTCTTGCTCAAGGACACAAGTGTCACGGCTGGGATTCGAACCCACATTCTGCTGATAACACCAGAACTTGAGTCCGGTAAGCTAGACCGCTCGGCCACGACACTCCATTGACAAAATACAATGCACGTTCAACCGCAGTACAGTGTTATCTGTGTGCTGCTTTCAATGATGTCACTGTTTTAAAGGATATATCGAAGGAAAGAAACAAAAAAGCCATCTCATCATATTTTTATGTGCTGGAGAATACACCCATGACAGTTACACAAATACAGAATATAGGCCTACGTGCAAGGGCGGATTTATGGGGGAAGGGGGCCATCATGGTTCGTGACTTTTCCAAATTGCTGCACATAGATTCTGAACTACTGAGTGTCATTTGTGCAAGCAATTCCAAACATTGTATGTGTACATATATGCATTGCAGGCCTATGCTATATAACCTATTGGAAGTAGAGTGGTATCGACACAGCTAAGCACAATATGAAGCAGACAACAATGAAATAGGTGAGCATCCAAAATATGTTCCCTGCACTTACATACAATGTGGATTTTCCACATGTTGCCTTCAATCACAATGAAAATAAATTTGTACATTTGTTAATGTTTTACATTGATGAAATTCTTGCGTCGGATTATAAACAATTTAATTGAAAAAATGCATTAATTAAATATTTCCAGGTCGATATTTAATAGGCCGCTGTATTGGAATTCTCACAATATTGTTCAATGTGCAATCGTAAGGAGGATCAAGACATTTTTTTAAAGAAACCAACAAGTTCTCACTATTAATTAGAGTGAAATTATAAAAATGTCATTCACAAATTAGTGAGATCAAAATGTTTGGGTTCAATTATCCTGCTAGGCCATAAGTTACTTTTGGCAGAATAAATATGTGTCGACACAACATACAGGGCATCCCAAAATCTTTATATTGAGTAATGTCAGAAAGCTACAACAGTCAATAACTGGTTGGTAATTTGCCCAGTTGCTTTCTAGGTTCTGTAAGTGTTCGTTAGGCCAAAAAGGGTCTCCGGTTCATGTTCATAGGCCTTTGTCGGTTTAAAAATCGGTGCGGTGACACAAAGAAGGTGGCTTAGAGAGGCCATACAAACGTTTATACCCCCAATTTGAAAACACAGCGCATCCGCAGCATAATTCCAATCGATTCAGCAATTTTGGATGCAACTGGACACCGTTTCATAGCAAAAGAAAATTAAAAAAAATTAATATAAATGCCTAAGCGTGGGTCTGAGGCGACGTGCGCGGAGATCAGAAACCGAAGACTTTTGGCCTTTATTCGTTTTGAAACTATTGTAATTTTGTAAAACCATAGAGTTATTTGGGCGTTCAAAGTTTGAAGAAACAATAGTTTTTTAGGCCTAGGTCCATATGCCGTACAATTATGTATTAATTTCTCATTCACACAATATAACACTTTAACAAAATAACAGATTCGGACGAAACTTGGTGATCGGGGTTGATATGTCACTAGAGCAAATCGATAAGAGTCTGTTGAAGATATGAAAGGTTAAAAAGGTCACCATGTTGACAACAACAACAATTTATTGGTGCACAAGATATCTCAAAAAGGTGTGGACAGATTCCAACAAAACTAGGTGACTAACAAAAGAATAGGCCTAGTTTGAGTTTGGTAAAGATCCCAAAGGTGAAAAATCAAATACGAAACTCGGTGGCTACAGTAATTAAGTGGAGGCCTAACCCTATATAGGTTGTAAACTCACATAAATCTTGTTCCTTGCAGTGGTTGCCTTTGGTTGCATGTGTGAGCTCTCCAGTCAATAAACAGTCAAATGAAAATTTCAAAACTTAACAAAATTCCGGAAAACGACCTGTCCATGTTATTTCCTCCATGGTTTATCCAACATGGCGTACACTATGCACCTCATCATGTGATACTTTCTATTTACTATACCTCATACATATTCATGACTGAGAACCGAATTCTCACTGGTCCATTCACCGTCAGGTGCCAGATGCTATTTTGGCTATTTACCAAGCGCCCACGAGTATTCACGCACAGGGTAAATACGCATGCGCAGTAGTGCGTAGAAGACTGTCGCATCGGGGAGCGGTTTTTTTTTCTGGAAACGAGAATTGCCATCCAACAATATTTCAGCCAATCACATGGTACGTTTTTTAAGATGACGTAGGATATTATTAACATATGCATATTAGATGCAGGCTAGGCTAGGCACACTGATCAGTAAGTGCGCGCGCCCATTATTATGCACTAGATTCAGGTTTACAATCTGAGTGAAAGTCAAACATTTACATTAAATTTTTGTATTACAATCAATTCATTTTTCCTGTTTCTTCTTCGAACAATGCAACTTGGGTAAACTGTTATGTAAGGTTTTCTCTTTCTAACCTATACTTCAAACCGTGTACTGCAGAAGTTTGAGTCCCTCTACTCTTATGAGTAGATACATGTACCTCTCACAGTTGATTGGTTGTACAGTACTTTATGCAAATTCAGTATGTACAGATACTTAAATGCATGCACACTACATGGGTATTTTTATAATTAATACTTAGTTTACGTTTTGTTATTGATAAATTGATAAATTATATTATTTTAAAGAAGGACATGTAGTATTAAAATGTAAAATAGTCTATTTTTACCTTTTTTCAAAACTAAAGATTAAAAAAAATGTGACAGACGGGACAAAATAACAAAGTCTGGGTAACTTGTGAGCTTGTGACAGACGGGACAGATTTTGAGATGGAATATCAGATCAACTAAACATCGAAAGCTATTTGTATTTTACTTTCTAGGTGTGGTCACCTTGATAGAAGATAGGAATTTAACTTTGAACCCAAAATATCTTTTCATGTAAAAAATAAACAACTTTTTAATGTTTTTTTGTGACAGACGGGACATTGCAACATGATTATTTAAAAATCTTACAAGACTGTCATATTTCATCTTTTGGGTTAGAATTCTGTAGTGGTGGATAGGGAAGGTATCCGACTTCATAGTCAACCAATAATAATTATCTTTGAAGCATAAGAACTACTGAGGGGAACTCAAATTTCCATCACAAAACAGGGGAAAATGCTACTTGCGTTTCTCCATATTTCAAGCCTTGATAAAAATAAATCCAAGTGCAGTAGAAGGAAAGCATCAACTGTTTCTGAAAGCTTGGTTAGTCTACTTTTCAAGAAAAAAATGATTTACAAGTAGAAAATGTACTTTGAAAATTCATGGATGTGGAACTCTTATCCGGAATTAACCATATGTACACTGAGCCAAAAAAGAAACTTATAAAATTTTAACAGATCACCAAATAAAATTCTGTGCATGAAAATGTACCAAATTTGGATACAATATTACTGCAATGTATTGCTTCAAATGGCAGTCAATAACCAATTGTTTGCTTCAATGACACAAGAGAAATGTGCACTGACCCAAAGGACTTGCTGTACCACATGTCACAATCATTCCTATCGCCCTTCCACGCTGCTCATCTGTTAGCCTTGGCATATCTGTTTCATTAGCAATACTCAGAAGGACTAGAGCAACCCTGTATGAAGACTTGCAATCATGCAGGTAAGGGGTGCAAATCCCTTTACAAATTCTTTTGTTTCATTCATTGACATGCATGTGTGTACAGGGCTGCAGCTGAAGAATGTGACATGTGGAACAGCAAGTCCTTTGGGTCAGTGCACATTTCTCTTGTGTCATTGAAGCAAACAATTGGCCATTTGAAGCAATACATTGCAGTAATATTGTATCCAAATTTGGTACATTTTCATGCACAGAATTTTATTTGGTGATCTGTTAAAATTTTATAAGTTTCTTTTTTGGCTCAGTGTATATATTTGTTCTCTCCTCAGAGCTCTAGACCAAGACGTTGCTCTTCAACCAGTGATGGGCTGGTAGCCCTTGTGAAGAATGACCCGGCTGAGTTTATTATAAAAGCAATCATCATCAGCAGAGAAAGGTTAATGTGCAAACCTATGCTATTAGTAGTGTAACTTACAATTTTGGTACTTTTTGATCTGTATGATTTGAACCAGTTGACCAGTTTTTCCACTATGTTACTCAGCCTTTGGTAAATTAAGGCTACCTTGGGTGTTTCTTTAAGCATATATGTTTATGTCCTCCAACATGGGGAAAATCACATCCTCTCAAGCGAACTGCTTTTGTCATGTTTTTTGGTCACTATACATCTACTAGATTCACATCCGTGTCTTGTGTGAATGTGCACGCTGGAGTTTGGATAGCTAAATTGCAGGGCAAAATAATATTATGAGACCAAACCGTTCTGATGCGCCTTGATCAAAGCTACAAAATCTCAAGTTTTGTTTTTACTGTAGAAACAGCAACACAGAGTATTTTTTAAATTGAACTCAAATTTGATACTTTTTCATTTTAGTTTTGAAATACAATTGTACTTAACAACAAAATCACAAAAAACCTGTATTTCAAACTTTAAGAGTTGGAATCATTTAGAAGTTTCAAAATTTCATTTGGCCACAATGACAGACAGATTTAACTCAGTTTTTCCCAAGAATTTGACTCAAAGTCCAATTTAATAAGTTTTTGGTAGGAAAAGTCAAAATAATGATTTTTAATTTTTGGACCCCCAAGCAACAATACATCACTGATTGTAAAAATTGCCAAAAACACAGTTTGAAAGTTGAATAAACACTTAATCTTATGTCCATGAAAAGATTCTGAAAAGCATGGATTACTTTCAAGATAAATCATCACTCTTTTAATAGTTAGATTAATTAATGGACAATTACGATGCAATCTGCAATATATGTGACACACTGACAATAATTAATGGCTTCTGATTTAAATACTTCAGGGATGGGAGTCTTTGCTACAGAGCCAATTGCACCAGGGAGAACATTGTACATATATGGAGGAGAACTGATCTCACAAGATGAAGGGGAGAAAAGAGAAGTGGAAAGTGAAAGTGTATTTCGCTACTTCTTCCATTTTAAAGGACAACACCTTTGGTATGTATTTTATTTAACGGATGTCATCAGGTTATGTATAAATGTTCCCGCAAAGGGGAATCCTTGATCCCAATTGGTTAGTTAGCCTTGCAATATTATTGCATGGCAGAAAAGCTAGATATATTCCATGGTGTGTATCGAATCATGTGCATACAGAGCTGTATATACACTGTAATATAGTTGCTAATACAAAACTAAATTAATTTTTTTTTGCACATTTCAAGTTGTCTCTTTGCATATTGGACACAGAAGTGCTATTTTTGTTCGGATATTTCACTCATACTTTTTGGATAACTTGTAATGAGTGGCTTGGATTCAGCAATGACAGGAATTATTGCAGGCATCTCTGTATGGACATTTTATTTTGACTTGCAATATGTTGACAGTTTCATTTAAATACTTCTTGTTGAAGATGATGAACATTAAGTTTGTCCTCCATTTAATCTCAGAGTTTGATAAAATTTGGTACTGTAAAGTACATATGGTAAATATGTATGCACACAATGTAGACCCATTCAGTCAAAATTTAATTTATAAACAATAGCCACATCCATTTCATTTTCATTGTTGTTATTTGGGGTGTATATTAAGTTACACATCAACAAGGAGAAACCTTTGAAATGGAAAGATACTGAAGTGAAAAGATTACAAAACTGTATAGATCAATAACATGAGAATGGACCACAAGTCAAGGCAGAAAGGTGTTCATGAAGAATATTACCAACCAACAACGACGTATAGTTTGAATATTGTTACCTGAACACAACATAAACAAGGTTCGATAGTCAATTTAATGTGAGAGTTCTCGTTGTAGTCCATCTTTAAGTAAAATTGAAGTGAATATTGGGTATTTTGCCGTCAAGTCCTACCCAGGCCGAAAACAAATAGGGAAAAAACCTGTTTTATTCCTATGTAAAATAGATATTTTAAAAACCTGTTTTTTTTCCGATGTGATTTGGCCACCCTAAAAATAGTTTAAAAATAGCTGAACAAGTTGAAATATATATTTCAAAAATAGTGTAAAAACAGCTCGGATCCTATTTTTTAAAAACAGGATCCTATTTTTTAAAAATAGGTTTCCCCATCCATAGGATCCTATTTTTAAAAAATAGGATCCTATTTATAAAAAAAACCGGATCCTATTTTTAAGGTGGGCCTGATTAGTAAACAATTAATTAATTATACACAATGCCCAATGGTGAATGATTTTATAACCAAGTGGAAACAATATGGTATTTACAGTTAAGATAATATAATTAATAATTTACTACTTTCATAACCATACATAAATGTACTATAAAGGTGGGGCTGATATATAAACAATTATTTATTCACAATGCCCAATGGTGAATGATTTTATAACAGACTGGTCACAATATACATGTATTATTTTGGGTTAAAGGGACAGTATCATCATGATCAGAGCAGACTTAGAACAGGGCATGGAAATGGTTTCCTAGTTTAAAGAGGGGCTCTAAGGTCAAATTTAGTTTTGTGATTTTCCAATAACTAGAGTCCTTATTAAAGTGTGAAAAAATTACAAAAAAAATTAACATCTAACCTCACGTTAAAATGATGTAAAATGTCATTTTATTTGATAACCTTCCTGTGTGAAATTTGTTAACATCCAAAGACAACAGTGACGTCACATTTCAAATAAATGGATCCCTACATTTTTGTACGGTGAATTTGCAGTTCATTCCTGAATCTCCACAATATTTGATCAAATCGACGTTGAAATTGACTTTTTGACAAACAAAAAATTCCTGTATGGAATGTTACAGACTCATTTACCGTAAGAAAATAGTGACGTCATGTTTCAAATATCGCTCTGAAAGGGTATCAAATAAAATGATGTTACACCACTTTAAAGTGGAGTTAGAGATTTGTATTTTTTTTCACACTTTAATAAGGACTCTATCTATTGGAAAATGAGTGCATCACAAAATTTAATTTGACCTTAGAGTGCCTCTTTAACACAGTGACTGAAAATAACTGGCTCATTTATATAGCAGCAACACTCATATGACCTTTTCATGTGGGTATTATTTTCAGTCACTGAGTTAAACTAGACCGCCGATTCTATGCCATGTTGATCGTGACATTATGGCCCCTTTAATAGCCATACATACATGTACCCATACAAAAATGTTCTGTAGAATTATATTTTAACAAAATGCTATAGAATTTCTATACATGTTTCTATAGAATCTACAGCAATTTCTATAGAAATCTCTAAAAGTTTCTATAGAAAATTTGCCTCTTTTTCTATAGAATCCATAGCATTTTTCTCTTTAAATAAATCTGTAGGAAATCATAACAAATTAAACATAAATTTTAATAATTTGTTTTTTGACAAATACCAGTTTGTATGTAAATACATTGTACATGTTAAACAGTCTATATATGTGTCATTACATAATAATAATAATAATAATAATGTGTGGACTTATATAGCGCACGTATCCACCAACTGAGTGGTGCTCAAGGCGCATATTATTACCCCTGCTCATAAGGCTCATAAATCATTCCTGAAACGATCTCAGCTCCCTGGGGAGCATACAGCTCAATTGCTGCCATTACAGCGCATATAGGGCTAATCAACCAACTCTGCCCTCACAGGTACCCATTTAACCCCTGGGTGGAGTGAAGCAATTATGGTTAAGTGTCTTGCTCAAGGACACAAGTGTCACGGCTGGGATTCGAACCCACATTCTGCTGCTAACACCAGAACTTGAGTCCGGTAAGCTAGACCACTCGGCCACGACATGCTGTGCATTTTTTTAAATTTTTCATCCATTTGCCCGAATCAATTTTGACTTTAATGTAAGTAATTTATTTCTTTTCAAAAATGAAAAGTGCAATGAATAATATCAAATAAGGATTTACACAGAATATGCATATTTAATGGTAGCTGGGATGATCTTATCATTATTGACATTATATGAAAGGATCATCCTAGCTAATTTAACGGCATTAAGGGGTTACACTACACTAGACGAGCACTGTATACTCCTTCACTTTGTTCGCCAAGCACGGGAAACAATGGATGTTGAAGCACAGGGAAACTTCTTGAGGAGGAAATCTGAAAAAAAAATATATATATAGAATATATAATGTAGAGAATAACACAAAACAAATGAATATGCTATGTGTAATGGGATGAAATTGCAGGCCCCCATTTTTTTCCTAGTTTACCTATGTCCAACTAGGACTGGGGCGAGTCTAGGGATGGGTGCTGGACTGGTGAGTGGTAAGTGGGTGATTGTTAGCAGGCCTTGCAACCAATCATAGGGCATTGAGGAAGAGCTGGCCAGAGGTCAGTGACCAAAGCAAGTTTTCTGGCACTTGGCCACTGGACACCGACAGAGGAGAGTGTATTTTCTTCACCGTTTTCATTTTACCTCTGTCGGACAACTTCATTTGGATTGCGCCCGACCTACATCATCACTACTTACATATATATTTATCCCTGTCCTGCTCTAGGTGAGTTTGATTTTACTTTATATCATACTTGTATTCCTAGGCTTAAGATTCCATTCTTTATCTAAAGTTTAGACCGGATGTCGTTTTTCATTGACTTTAAGCAACTGCTGTATGTTTTCTGTGGTGTGATGCTAGTTTTTAGGATTTAATTTTAATAAGTAATTCAACAGCAATAGTTTTTATTTAAAGCTCTGTTTGATATAATAATTGTGACTTAAGTTTTCCATGCTCTTTTTACTTTTGATTGCTTGCAAAATGCAGATTGCATTTTGTTTTATTATCTTCTGCACCGGAACTGGATTTTTCTTGAATAGATTTAATTTAATGTCTATATTACCCAATACCATGAGAATAGGTACATTCATCTTTTACATTATGTTCTGAAACTCTTTCACATGTTTTCAGTGTACATGTATATTTTATTATTTTATCACCATGCCTTTACTGTGTTTCTCTGGTCACATACGTGTATAATCACTTTGGAGTCAAAGCATTGTACATCAGTTTTTGGGTTATTGCATACACAGCCACTTGTCCTTGCTTTGCCCAGGACCATATGTTATTTAAGTACAGTTAAATATCCCCTTGGGCAATTTGGTCCATCTTCACCCTCAACTGGCCTTGCTAGGTTGAGTGATTTATTTGTTTCAATGTTCCAAGATTTAGAAATAGCTTTATTCCAAATCTGACTTTTTAATTCCTTTTGAGTATTATAAAAGGCAAGGACTGGTTCTTGCATTATAAGTTTCTTTGATTTAATTGATTTAATTGATTTCTGCATTTATTCAAGCTGATATTTATTTTGTGCTATGATTGACATTTCTTTGATTTTACTTTATTGTTTTCTTTATAATCTTTTGATATTCACTTTGATTCTTTAATTCACTGGCAAGTTAAACTAATGGCTTAAAAGTAAAAGCCATTTTCATGTTTTAATAGTTTCATGACTTGTTTTTGGTGTAGTGCTTTGCAACACTAATTTGATTATAACTCATGACTGGTCATTTTGCCTTGGGCACTGGTCTTGCTGAAATGTCCTTGTAACCACTTTACTGACTAGTGTGGAGTGGCTATAGGACCACACACATTTCACAAGCAAGGTTACTTTTTATTGACTTGTTTGTTTCAAGACTAGGCCTAAGCTGTAGTATATTTTTTATTGTATAATTTTAATTTTTTATTTTTATTAAGTTAATATTTTATAAGACTTGGCCACTGGACACCGACAGAGGAGTGTATTTTCTTCACCGTTTTCATTTTACCTCTGTCGGACAACTTCATTTGGATTGCGCCCGACCTACATCATCACTTACAAATATATATTTATCCCTGTCCTGCTCTAGGCCGAGCAAATCTACAAAGAGCCTGCAGGACAGATCATCGTTCATCAATTGATAATTTACGAAAACAGTCTCCTATCCCCTGATCAAGGATAAGGAGCTGTTTTCGCTTCAAGTGTCTCCATCTTCAACCCTCCTCTGCAACTAAAGTCCTTCAAGCCCCTCCTTCCCCACAAGAACTGTTTTCCGTCATCCAACTTTCGTCTTCCAGCTACCATCACCAATTCCCGTTCCGTCGTATGAGTTTCGACAGCAGATAGGCCATTTCATTTATTTTATTTTTATTATATTTTCATTGTTGTATTTTCATTGTTATATTTTCATTGTATTTAATTTTTCATTGTACTATTATTTTATTTGGGGTAGTTTACCAAAAACACCTATCCCACTTATATTATATACAGCGTTAATCGTATCCCTTCACTAGTAGCGGGAAAAGAATAAACAAATTATCCATTTTAACACAAGTCAAAGCGTCACCTTGTATAACATTAATTATGTCCTGGTGTCGAGTTAGCTAACCGCGCTCGTACCTGTTACACATGTATCGGTGCCATATGTATATAATTGAAATGTTCTCATTATACTTTTATCCAGCGGCGTAGCCAGGACTTTTTCAGTTGATTGGGGGGGGGGGGGCATTGCTTTTCAGTGGTGGGGGGCCCTAGGTGTTTTGGGTTTTTCAGTGGTGGGGGGTTATGCTTTTTGTATGTGGAATACAATATATCCCTTTATATATGCTATATATATACCTTTTATATTCTTACCTTTCATTTCACAAACTTCGAATCCGAAGGGTCAAATCCGAGTCTGAGTCATTGTACATGGTGACTCGAGTCCGAGTAATACAACAAGTCAGTCAAATAATAATTGAGCTGCATTCTTGTGTTGCTGCATGTAGTTTTTCCAAACAAACCAACAAGTTTTTTTTCCTTTTTTTTCAGGAAGGACAGCTGCATGTAGTAGACAAAAGAGGAAGGCAAAAAGTGACACAAAAAGATGGAAAAAGCAAAAGGTGGATTATTCAGTTCCTAATAAAGCCACACTTTCTTGTGATGTTGATAGCATAGGACATTCTTCGTCTGGCGTTTGTGGGAGTTCTTCTTCTGGCATTTGTGGGAGTTCTTCATTTGGTGATGGACAGAGTTCTTCATCTTTTGATGGACTGAGTTCTTCATCTAGTGCTTGTAGGAGTTATTCATCTACTGATGGAGGGAATTCTTCATCTGGTGATAGAGAGAGTTCTTCATCTGGCATTTGTGAGAGTTCTTCATTTGGTGATGGACAGAGTTCTTCATCTTTTGATGGACTGAGTTCTTCATCTAGTGCTTGTAGGAGTTATTCATCTACTGATGGAGGGAATTCTTCATCTGTTGATGGAAGGAGTTCTTCATCTGATGTATGTGGGAGTTATTCATCTGGTGATGGAGGGAGTTCTTCATCTGGTGATGGAAGGAGTTCTTCA
>CM055818.1:58519636-58561688 GCA_029582265.1 Zoroaster sp. YZ-2022
ATAGACTGAATCTTCGTACCATTTTGTTTTAATAGGGGGAAAACAAAGGCAAATTACATATTTCTTAAAATAATCTTGAGAAGTATGGTTTTACCGAAATGAATATATAGTGGGTCTCGTCATAAATAACCAAGCTTCTCAATGACATTTATTTTGTGAAATGTCTAATTTCAAACTATTTGTTTTTCTTCTAAACTATCAATGTTCAAATGATTAAATAACAATTTCAGGAAATTGACGGTAAAACACGGGTGGTATATCTTTAAAATGAAAGAAATGTACATTTCAATTTTGTTTTGCTTTGTCTGGTCATCATAATATTGTGAAATGATGGGAAAAGTAATGTATTCATTAAAATCTTAAATTTTGTGAAGGTCTGCATGTATTTTGTTTGTGTTCATTGCTGCTATCTCTTACACTCTGTGATATATTTTTGTACGTTTACTGCCAACTAATGCAAGGTTACCATGAGGAGTATATATGATATCATGAAAGATATCTGTTACATCATTCTTTTCTTTGACTATGATTTTAGGTTTGTTGCCTGCACTGTAATGACAGATGTTAAGTTGGGATTTGCAAGTGCGTTCATCGTTACAATAATATGTGTGTACATGTATATCATGGAGTATAACATAGACGTCACCCACTTTGTCACAGCAAATCCCATGAGGAATATTATCTTTATATGTAGCGATCGTGTTACTTTTATTATTGTTATTTAAATCAACACATATGACTGAGTGTTTGTGACTGTTGGTGTAAAAGATATGTTGCTGGTTGCTGATGGTCATGTATGCATCAATCCCTGGAGCAGGTATGTTTCTGATGAGGGATCCATCTGGGTTGTGAAGATATATCTCTTCCTCGTCCTTATAACCCACTGCTATCATACTGTTGTCGTCCGCTGCAAGGCATGTAGGTTCGCTGTAATAATACTCATTACCTGGTGTGAACTGATTGAGGAGTTGATAGTTTGAGCTGAAGATCTTGACTGTAGGACCGTCAAGGATAATGAGCTGGTCATCCTTGTTTACTGCTATAGCAGTGGGATTTTGTAGATGGTCAAGAAACCAAGATCGACCTGCAGTGTGCAAAACTTCACATTTCGGGCTTAGTTTAGTGAGTTTTTGTTTGCTTGTTTTTTTCACTACAACCATATCACCAGTGGAAAACGATGCGATGAGGTATCCGACAACATGGGACTCGGTCATTAATCTCCAGTTTTCTTTTAGAAGAAGTGTCCCAAGTTCATCCTCACTCTCCTTGAAGCCAATAAATGACAGGTCATAGGTCAAATTGTCTGTTTGTCCCACATCAACATCTATGTAGTCATGCAGAAGTTCTTGTCTGATCTTCAAGATTTCAAGGCGATCTTCATCATTTTTTGCAGATTGTACCATTTTCAGTGTCTTCTGTGCATAAATGAAATGTGCAAGTTTTTTACCTTTTCTTTTGTTTGTCATTAAGGCCTCGTGCACCAGTGTTTTTTCCTTTTGTCTGATTTTGGCTATTTCCATCTCTGCTGCCTTTGAAATTTGCCATTTTGTTTCTGCAAACATGATACACAGTCTTTTGTACAAAAATTCCAATGTTGTGGAAACTTTGGTTTTACATCTGTCTAGTTGAGAAACCCTTTCAATGTCTTCTTGTAGAAATTGATCAATAGCCCTTTTAAAGCTTACAAAGGTGTGTAGTGGTTCTCTGTGGTTTGATACACATAATTTGCATATCAGTTGCTCACATGTGATACAGTACAGACACAGTTCTTGACCGTGATGCATGTCACACTTCAAGATGTTCATCTTGGATTCTTTGTGGGAGGCGGACTCTTCTTGCAACTCCGCCAAAGTTTTAATTACGTGAGTCCTTAATGCAGCCCAGCGCTGATGTGACTTCCGACATTCCTGGCAGAGATAATGTTCGCATTCCATACATCGAGAAATTGCCTCATTTTCTTCATCACATGCCTGACATATGATGTTTGACCTGATCTTTGACCCTTCACCTTGCAAAAGGTGCTCCTGCTTGGCGATTTCCTCCACCAGAGATATAACAGGGTAGTTGCTGGGTAACTTTATCACTCCGTCTTGTGGTAAGATGGTTTCTCTCTGACACAGAGGGCAAGTAAGCTTGTTATTGTCTGGATCTTGACTTTGCTTGAGTTCTTCAAGACATTTGAGACAGAAACTGTGTGAGCAATCAAGCATTTTGGGTTCTGTGTAACGGACACAACAGATTGAACACTCGAGGTGACCTTGGATGATCTCGCTCAGCACTGACTCCACAGTTATGCCTTCGGCCATCTTGAATTTACAGAGTTAACTGTGTAAAAATAACCAAAATAAAACATAAGAAGAAAGTCAATGCAAACAACATTGGGAAAGGAAAGTAATTAGACATTTGCCCTAATAAATTGAGATATACTTATTATGTTTATGAGTATATTCTCATGAAAAAGTATAAACAAGCCATAACCATAATATGAAGTGGGTAGACATTATTTTGTAATGTACCTCAAAACAAAATGTGTTTGGTAGCAATTGAAGATGATAATGTGCGTATTTTACTCAAAAATCCAAACATTTGAAAACATTTCCTTAAAACTCATGTTGTAGAATCCGGTCACAAATATGCTTGCATTTTGTAAATCAACATTATACATTAAACATTATATATTCCAACCGCTGTTAAAGTTCATCAGCAATTCAGCATGACAAAGGTCATGAGAATACTGTTAACACTTTTTTAAACGTTTTAACTCTGAATATCGTCAAATTTTAAATGCCAGTACAGAAAAGAGCAAAACAAATTTGCTTCAATAATTGCCACTGCACAACAGCTGATGGACATGTAAGTGCAAATTAATATCCATTTGTATCAGATGCGGCATGGTACAATGTTATACTATAATGTATTTTAGCAGGGTCGCCATGCAATGACATCACAAACTGTGCTTCTGCTATTACAACGCACGCAACTTTTGCAAGAGCATTCAGCTAGGTCAGTGTATTTTAAGGAATTTTTAAGATGCATATGCGAACAACCCTTAGGCCTATCATTATAGATACATTTTGTCCACCTTAAAAGTAACAGCATCTTGGTCAATATTTGGTCAAAGAATTGTGTAACCATCATCAATTAACTTACAACATGCAAGACATTTGTTTTGGAAACACCTAGTGATACTGATACAATGTTGTCTTAGGCATTAAACATACTTTTACATTTTAATTCATACCCATGATATAATTCCATGTTTTTACTTGTTGATATCTCAAATCTGTTGAACGCCATGACCTGTCTAGAAAGGCATATCAGTAAAGATTTCATCATCTGACGCAATTACCAAAAATAACAAGAAAAATGAATTTTCCGACTGAATTATTTTAAATCTTAGCAATGGGTTTATAAATGCACTTGAATGGAAAACATGACCATTGTGAGCCAACTTTGATCTAAGTTAATTAGTGCTGATTTTGGGTAAATTAACACATAAGGCAACCTCTTCTAATGAGGCTACTTAATTAACTCAAGATGTATACTACAGGCCTATAACCGTAAATAAAAAAAAGAGATGAACTTACCATTCTTTGAAAAGAATCCTTGGAAAATCCTTGCAAAACCGTCTCTCTTTTTTAGCCGTGTTTTGTATTATTAATGTCTGGTTGTAGTGCAGTCGAATGATATTGCATGAAACATGCAGAGGAAGGAAACTAATGATTGCTCATGTCTGTGAATTCATGATTCATACAGGTTACGCCCTTTGTATATAACCTTTACCTCATGTTGTGAGTGGTTAGGACCAGTTGTCATGGACGCAATTTTCTTTTGATATGAATGCCCTTTTTTTATTTTATAGATTAGCTTGATTAAATCTACTTTTATTTACATGTATTTCAAAATATATCAATGTTTTTAAAATGAGTTATGTTCTATTTATAAAGGGAAGGTATAACATTGGTAATGTTGACAAATCTGTTCTATATGCTTACCTTCTTTGGATCAAGAAAATGTATAAATAACCGACCTGTGAAAGTTTCATTTCACTGCAGAGTCAAAGTCATGAGAAAAGACTTTTACGGTGTGAAAAGCATTCACAATTCACAACAGAAAACACACATTTATCGTTGGCATCTTTTTTGTAAATGTGCATTTTGTTTTGCATTTTCTCTGAAATGAAAGCGCTTCAAACAAAACTGCATTTGACCTAAAGAATGATTTTCATTTCATTTATTTCCTTCTAATTCTTTCATGTTCAATTAAATACACATTTTATTTCCATACACAAATAGAGTCAGGAATATATCAGCAAATGGTACAAACAATCTGAATATACAAGAATAATAAAGAGTAAACAAAAGTGTGAATATGTAAATTATACCAACTGGAGTAATGTTAAAAATGTTTATATAAATGTTTTCAGCAATAAAACACTAACCTGTTTATTAACCCTTTCAGTACCAAGACCAATTTTTCAATTATGCCTTGGGTACCACACTCATTTCTTTTTCATGTCTACTTGGTTACCACAGGACTTTTGGCAAGTTTCATTGTATAGCGCCCTCACATGTTGATGCATTGCAAGGCAATTTCTCTATTGTTAACATACAGGTGTCATAATGATTTACTCTCTGAATCATGAAATCAACTTTATAATAAAATATCAATTATGTTGACCTACATTAAAATGGCAAAACACTTATTGGGGTTTATTAAGTATTGTGACTTATACAGTAAGGAAACTGACTACAATTTTTTAATCTATTTTGTTTGAGCAAAAAAGACTGAACGGGGACTTGAATCTAGGCTTGAACTTTCAGTTTCCCCGTTCAATGTTGGAAAATCTGGGCTTGCGGTGTGCGTGCATCACATCAACATTGAAACGGGGGAGGGAGGGAGGAGAAGGTGGAATTAATGAAATCACATGTACATTGTACATGTATACAACCAAAAGTAGTTGGGCACAGACAGATCATTGGTATGAACATTCTCAAAACAGGGAACAACACACATTGGCTTATTACACTGTTTACAGATCATACGCGTTTGTGTTCTCTTTGCCCTAGTACTGCAAACAACACAGTCACGTTTTTTGCTGGAGACATTTTTCCAGGATAGTGTTGACATGAAAAGGGCCTGGAACCACATGGAAGTTGGCTTGCATGATGTACGGGTCGTACTTCCAGGTGGATAAAAGTTCTTCAATGACCTTTACCCTAAAATCCAAATGGGAAAGGTGATGGTTTGTAGATATGGTGTTGTATACCACAGTAGCATTCAGAAAACAGATGTCAAGAATGTTTACGAATACTCTTTTCCACCATTTCATTGTTCTGTGTGGATGAGAGTAATACTGCACAATTTGTGCTGCCAGACTGTTCCTCCCATGTATTTATTGTAATCGCAAACTATAGAAGGTTTTTTAACGTCACGATGTCCGGTTAAACTGTTTTTACTACGAATCTGCTTAGTGGTGACACTGCAATTCCCGTAATTTGTCAAGATAGTTACACGCTTTGTGTCTTGCCAGGCGACGCAAAGTTGGCCCGCCTTTGTATAAAACCGGGGGTCTTCTGTTTTTCATTGGAAACTTTTGGGATGAGCAAAATCAGGAATTCCTTGTGTGGTGTAGCGCACAGTTCCACAAACTCCAAATCCTAGCTGTGATAACTTTGAGACCAGAGCTGGGCTGTTGTACCAATTATCCATGAAAATGACATGACCCTTGTGTTCCAGTCCTTTCACTAGATCCAAGACAACCTGGCCTGGTGCATGAATAACAGATGGATGGTGTGTTGCCATGGTTGCAGCATGCACAGTGGAGGGTTGAATTGTTGCTGTGCTTGGCCGAGACCCTGTGAACATCTTCCAAGCACACGTATACCCGGATTCGGACTCATTTAAAGAGAAGCATTTCATTCCCCACTTGTTGGCCTTTCGCAGTAAGTACTGCTTAAAGCTCAGTCGTCCTTTAAACTTGACCATACTCGTCTGGTGAGAGGTTTCGTCCAGGGCTGTATATTTTGAGAAAGGTTGGCAGTACAATGTCGAGTAAAGGGCGAAGTTTTGCTAGTTTGTCGGTAGGGCTGTCGACTTGAGCTCTGTTGTTGGCTAGGTGAAAAAATCTAAGGATTGCAGTGAATCTGTTGCGGGACATAGATGACGGATATACCGGACTTCGAAGAACATCTGACATGGACCAGTGCATGCTGTATCGAGGCCTTTTGTTGATGCCCATGCAAAATAATAATGCCACGAATGCCATCATTTCGGGAATATTTGTTGGAGTCCAAGCAGACTGACGATTGGTTGGGTTTGCAGGCAAAGTTTGCTCAGCATATCGATTTGTCTCCGTCACCATCAGCTCCCAGGTCGCTTGACAGAAGTACAGTTGAAAAATTTGGAAAGGTGTATAGTTACTCAAATCTTCAGTCGTTCCCCTGTTTCCACTGAATTGCATGGGTTTCTTCGTGTATGCGTTAGTTTCACACCAACCAGACCGGTAGTTTGGCTTTTCCGATGATGATGATGATGTCGGGACGCATTCCTCTTCACTATCATCCGACTCCGGTGTAGAATCCTCGTCAGAAGACATATCTGACCCACTATCTGCGAAGAGTTCTTCCAAAATGTGTGCACTTCCATCGGCGTCCTATCAATGGCACGCAAAAATTCGCGGGCGTCCTTTTTCAGCCAATCAGAAAACACTTGTCAATTGAGGGCGCTATTGACATTTTCCGAAATCAGGTGTTACCGACGTGCCACAGGGGCTCGCCGGGAACAAATGAGTATTGTTTTCGTGTGCCAAAAGAACACCACGGTACCCAAGAAATATACAATATTAAGCCAATATGGCACAATGGGGTTGAAAGGGTTATGATTAGAATTAAGAAAAAAAAATTCTTTTGACATTATATCACAGTGTAACAATAGTATATATAGTATTATATAACACAGATCTTTGTCATTTGATTGGTGGAACACACATCACGTGCCTTCTACTAGTTTTGCCATTGCGCCTTCTTCCCAATAGATTGTAAGATAAAGAGTGCACGTGTCATTAATAAGTGCGCGCATGACGTACCGGTATCTCATCACGTTGCCCAGATATCAAATAAAATAATTAAATCGACTGTGGATTTGTGTGTACCCTTACGCGATATTTACCGTGCACAAAACACAGAAAGAATAACATCTGAACTGATTGTATTGAACCAAAAAATATCAAATGAGAATAATTTATTTGTGAATTATTTAAAACAAAATAAAATTGAGTGCTTTTCTTTTGTCATATGACTTTTATTAAATCACTCGGTAATCACAGGGCTGTTGTAAGGCACCCAATATTTGTATACAAATCTAACCAAGATTTGACTCTCCTGGTGACGCTTATGACAAGATACAGTATAGCTGTGATGATACATGTAAGAATGGCGTTCTTTTGGTGTTGGTATTTTGGTGTTCCAGACTATTTAAAACTACTGCACCGTATAATGCATTTTTTTATTTATTTTTTTCATTTGTCAGTAATGCCTCTATAATAAAAGCTTAGCCTTTTCATTTCTTGGATTTAGCACAACAAATTTGGTGAAATGATAGATAAATGCTCGTCATTTTATGGACATTAAAACAGAAACACATTTTTTGTCACTCAAAGAAAGAAGAAAAAAGGTTACGTGTGAACATCCTGTACATTATACTCAGATCGTCTACATGTATAGTTATATACAAAGAAATTGTGCATATATTGATCATTTCTCCATATGAAAATTACCCAAAGATACGTGCGCTATATAAGACTTCGTTATTATTATTATTATTATTATTATTATTATTATTATTATTATTATTATTATTATTAAATGTGGGAAGGAAATACATCCAGTAAAGTAGATGTGATACAAACACATACCGGTAAAGTGTTGCTTTAGCTAGTACACGCTGCGATCTGAATATACAGGAATAATGAGTAAACAGGGAAGGCATTGTTGTATTTGCAGTTTCAATTTTATTTAAAGTCAGAAAGATGTTCTTAAGATTAAAATTTAGAACGAAAACAATTTGAGCTTGTGAATAGAGCTAAGAAATAAGACAATACTCTATTATAATAACATACAGCAGAAATGTATTTTCTGAAGTTTTGTTTTTGAGTACATCTTGACACATTCATATGCAATAAAATGAACATTTCATCACATCAGTGTATAAACGTCTTATCCCAAAAATGCCAAAAAGGTTTAATTTTGCATTTGGTCGAGTGCAAGCATCCGAGAATTTCAGGAAGATATAACGTCTTGTTTTTAGCAAAATGCATTAAATGAAATTATGACACTAATGTGACGATTTGATAGTTGTAAAATTTGTGGCCTGTTTCAGATATTAATTTGTTTTTCTACAACATTTTATAAAATTATATAGGATAAGACATGTAAACTTGAAAAGTGTGGAGTATTGATTGAAAAGGAAAGGTTCAACCTGTGTTCCAGTCCTGAAATATATTTGGAAGAAAATAACCTTCACCAGCCAGCAAACTGAAATGTTTGACTAGCATCTGTAAATTCTGTATGTCCTTTAAAACTCCTTATTTTACCCTCATTTCTGGTTAACATCTGCACTTTGCTCTTTTCCTAGTAGAAAGGAAGTAAATTACTTTACAGAAAACTATTTCACAAAATAATTTACTTGGGCGTGGATAAAGAGCAATTAAATGAATAAATCACTTTATAAAAGTTCGTGATAAAGTCACCTTTCTATTATTTTTGACATCTTTCATTTCAAAGAGACATGGTATTATCCATCCCTTTTACAAGGCAAAATAGAAGTGTACTGATGTTAATTTACCATAACTTTTATGTTCCCTCTTTTTTATGTGTGCCACCACCTGCCCTAGATCCACTTTTGCAAGTATATCAACCTGAACAATGTATTAAAGGAAGTATTTTTCTCTTTATGCACAATTTCCAGAAACTCTTTTTGAAAGGAATTTTAGCAGGATTTAATTTAACTACAAATGCATTTTTGTTGTTCAAAATAAATATGAACAATTTACACTTTGTTAAGTCTACTTGTCTATTGTCAGTATAATGCAGCAATAATGATGCTTTTCCATCCAGACTATATTCACAACTTCCCTTCCAAAATAAATATCACCGCAACTCTTTTCCAGTGTATTAGAAAAACTCACTTGTGTTTAACAATAGTATATATAGCACTAAATGCTATTGACATCACAAACACTGCATCTGCCATGACAAGAAACACTTTTTGTGGTCTAAAATTTGATGTATATTAAGTACGTTCATCTAATATCAATCAATGCTACTGACTACTATTGCATTTTAATTAGTTTTTACAACAAAGTAAAATATAGGTCAATTTGTTTGAAGATAAACTTTAGAAGGCTATGTTGATAAAATTAATTGGGTCTAATTATACATGTAATTATATTCAAAGTTAGTTCTTCTTTTATACTCAAAGTTCTTTTATTGTTGAAAAAAAACACATTCTGATAAGATGAGTTCCCCTTTTTTGGTTCCTTCCCCTGAAAATGTTTCAAAAGAAAAAATACTTTCTCTTAACTAGTTCACAGTTTTCAAAAAGTTCTTTTGATAAGGTATCTATTAATGGGAATAACAGTTTGACGGTTACTCTCTACCGCAGGTCAATGATGGGTTTGCATGGTCACGGGTGATAAGGACCTCGCCTTCAGCTCGGTCCTTATCACCCGTGACCACGCCCAAATCCGGTCACCTGCGGTAACGACCGCGCGACAAACTTTTATTCCTTTAATATTTGCGCCTTCCCTTACATCATAATATACATATACAGGTTTACAATATTACACGGAATTTTTTTAAATGTCATTTTCTTTAAAAGAATTATTCCTAGTAGAATGGAAGTAAATTACTTTCACGTAAGTAATTTAAAAAAATAGTTGATTGGGCATTATGTGAATAAATGAATTCACGACACAATGCATGTATTTAAAAAAATAATGATTGATTTCTCATCAATCATGTGCTCTTATAATAATAACAAATGTCTTTAACCTTTGAAATGTCTAATTGAACCGTTCACCATTATGTTGTTTTTGGCTTTGACAAAAATGAATTAAAGGCAATTTCCAGAAATGCTCTTTTTCATCAGAACGTTGCTATCTTTAATATATGACGAAGGGAAAACAAACTACATATTTTTCTGAATAATCTTGAGAAGCATATGGTTTTTCAGTAGTTATGAACCGAAATGAATTTATGGTGTGCGGATCCTGTCATAAATAACTGTTGCCACTGTTACTCTAAAACTAAGATTCTCAATGACAACTATTTTTTGTAGAATGCCTCATTTTTTAAGTATTTGTTTTCCTATTAAAATTATCAATGATCTAATGATAAGGCCAAAAAGTCTCTGGTTTCTGGTCTCCGTGCGCGTCGCCTCAGACCAGCGCGTCCGCATTTTAAATTTTGTGTGTGCTATGAAACGATGTCCAATTGCAGGGAAAATTGCTGGATCAAATTCTGCCATGCTTTGTTTTAAACAATTGTTTTTCCAGCTTGCTAAACTGGTGTGCAAGCAAGGTAAAGTTAAGACCTTAAAGGTAGACTCAACGGGTTGTGCAATGTTGAGTTGACCATACATGGACGACTAAAACCGGGGTGTGCATGGTTTGGTCAGAGCCTATGGGTCTCCCTGTAAAATTTCGACTAGTGGCTCTATTCATCGTCAGGAGACTGAAGATATGTTGTTGTTGGTGGTGGTTTTGGTTGGCACTTTGGCAAACTATGTGCCCTTTGTGCCATCAACAATACAAATTAAAACAGAGCCTGAAGAAAAGTGAAGCGAAAATATTATAGGAGAAGAAAGGTATACAAAAAGGGAGGCGGCTGACTGATCCACCAAGCACAATGCAACTAAAGTTGTGATGAGCCCTGCGAGGCTGGATCATGCACCAGAAATTTAAGTGCCCGGGCACCACTAGCTGATTTGCAGATCCGCCACACCTCCAGGGGGAAGAGAAGTTGCAATGCCCGGCCAATCGTCAGCTTTGTCCCCACAGATAGGCATTAATCTTAAACAATCGCAGAGATCACACTTTATAACGTTAATAGGTGTCTGCCTTTACTAATGAAGAAGTGGGGGAAAACAATGAAATATAATAAAGGTTCTATAGAGGGCGCTGTCAGTTATATATTGATGTTACATTTTTGGATGAAATTTATAATTTCACAAGCATTTTGTTTTTCTCCTAATAATTTTTAAGGTCATTTGGGCGTTTGAATATCCTAGTTTTTTTTGGGTAGAATGTCTCTGTTTTGTTGGTATTTTTGGCAGTTAATGAGAAGGTGCTTAACATTGTCATAACAGTTGCAGGTGTCGCATAATCCATCTGGGTGTTTGTGATTGTTCTTGTATTTTTGTGTCATCAGATGATTGAGATTGGGTTCTGTGTTTTCTTTGTTTGCTAGTTTCTTTAGGTTTTGGAGTTTCACTGGTTAGAAGTATGTGGTCAATGAGTGATTTGATTGCTGTATCTCTGTCTTCTTTCTTATTAATACAATCCCAGATTTGCATTGTTCCAGTTAGTAGTTCTAGGAGGGATTATGAAGGGTGTAGCTGGGTCTGTTTGTGTTCCTACAATCGAGTCTGTCTAGGTAGAAGCATTTGCCGTGTTGGTATTTTTTTTAAATACGTGGTCTTTTGTTGCTGTTTTGTGTGTGATGTACCACTTTGATTTGAGCATATTCTTCTTTATGTTTGATGATTGCTGAGGGAGTTTGCGGTGGATCTGTGTGTACAATTAGATTGGTTTTTACTGTTTTTGCAGCTTCTGCATATGAGATATTGTATGTAACTCTAATGCCCTGTATCTTTTTCTCATCTTTTATTGTATTACATCCTGCATAAGCTGACGAGTGACTACCACCGCATCTACAGCATCCGACTTGTTCTTTTGAGTACATGACTCGTAATTGTGATTACCGCTACATCTTACACATCTAGTTTGAGCACGACATATACTGGCTGCATGTCTTAGTCTTTGACAGTTGAAACATCTAATAACAGGAGGAACGTAACTTCGAAAATTTCATATCCTAACAGGATGCGGGGAGGTAAATTAGGTGTGTCGAAGGCATACCGAAAGACTTTTTTCAAGATGGCCGTCTCTTTTGCGCATGAGTCTCCTCACTTCTGTGGTGCCAGATTTTTTGCAGGCTGCTAGGATTTCTTGATCTGAGATGTCTGTTGGGAGACCTGTTATCACTCCTTTACTTTGAGTTTCGGATTTTGCATATTCTTTTTCAATCGACCATTGTCCAAGGTGTGAGATTGTTTTTAGTTTTCTAGCTTGGGTGGAGGTATGGCATCGGACAATGATGCCCCCTTGATTGTTTCTGGTGACATTTTTTATGAGAGTTTAGTGTTTTGCAATTGTGATTGGGTTTATGTTTGCTAGTTTGACATCTGGAGAGGTGATAATTACTAGAGTGGGATTGCATTAGGAGGTGTTTTTTTATATGACGGCGTTTTGGTAGTCGATCACCTGCTGTGCTAAGTTCAGAATCACTGGGAGATTCACTTAGGCATTCACTAGCATTACGTTTTAGAATTCTTTTCTTATTGTTAGATTTTGGAGTGTCACTACCCTGGGCTTGGCTGATTAATTTTTCAAGTGTCGAACGGGAATTTAAATTAGTTCTGTAGTTTCCTTCTTGACTATTCTGGGATATTTGGTCCCACCACATATCATCTTCTTCGTCGTCGGCCATGTTGGTTTCTGAACGAGTGCAGATATTCAAAGGTTAACGTATAATAAAACCGGATTATTAAAGAGAAAAGAAAGTGTGATCTCTGGATTGAAAAAGAAAAATGCCTACCTTTAAAAGTATACAAAAAGCTTCAGCTACGAATTGAAAAAGAACCTTTATACAAAAAACGTAGTCTTCGAATTCAAGTCGTAGCAGCAGACTCAGTGCGTCTTCTCGCATCGAAGCTCCAGACACGAAGTCCCCTGAAGAGATGTGTAGAGTGCAGTAGCTTTCATCTTGTGTCGGATCTTCCCGTGGGCGGGAGCTGCTGTGATTGGTGCTCAGTGAAGTCTGCAGAATACGTGAAGTCTGCTTGTTGCAGAATACGTTGGATCTTGTGTGGTGTCGGGCCAATGAATAATGGAAGGAATCATTATTTTGTGAAGGTCTGAATGTAGTTTGTTTGTGTTCATTGCTGCTATCTCTTACACTCTGTGATATATTTTTGTACATTTACTGCCAGCTAATGCAAGGTTACCATGAGGAGTATATGTGATATCATGAAAGATATCTGTTTCATCATTCTCTTCTTTGATTATGATTTCAGGGTTGGTGCCTACACTGTAATGATAGATTTTAAGTTGGGATTTCCAAAACTCGGATCTGTTACTAGTGTTAGACCAATAAAGCGGGGCTGGGGGTATACGTGTTCTAGTCTCACTGTAATCTCTTACAAGTTGCTGAACTATAACGTAGATGTCACCCACTTTGTCACAGCAAACCGCGTGAGGAATAGCTCTTTTATGAAGAATATCTTTTTCATAATATGTATGGATCGTTTTACTTTCGTTAGTATTTTCATCAACACATATGAGTGTGTGTTTGTCACTGTCGGTGTAAAGGATGAGTTGCTGGTTGCTGATGGTCATATATGCATCAATCCCTGGAGCAGCCAGTGTTTTGATGAGTGATCCATCAGAGTTGTGTAGAGAGATCTCTCCCTTGCTCTTATAACCCACTGCTATCAGATTGTCATCCACTGCAAGGCATGTTGGTTTGCTGTCAAACGCTTTACCTGGTGTGAAGTGATTGAGGAGTTCATAGTTTGAGCTGAATATCTTGACTGTAGGACCATCAAGGATAATGAGCTGGTCATCCTTGTTTACTGCTATGGCAGTGGGATTATGTAGATTGTCAAGAAACCAAGATCGACCAGCAGTGTGCAATACCTCACCACTCGGACTTAATTTAATGAGTTGTTGTTTGATTGCTTTGTTCACTACAACCATATCACCAGTGGAAAAGGATGCGATGCGGTCTCCAACAACACGGGACTCGGTCATTAATTCCCACTTTTCTTTTAGAAGAAGTGTCCCAAGTTTTCTCTTACTCTGCTTGAAGCCAATGAATGACAAGTCATAGGTCAAATCTTCTATTTGTCCCTCATCAACATCCATGTAGTCATGCAGAAGTTCTTGTCGGATCTTCAAGATTTCAAGGCGATCTTCATCATTTTTTGCAGATTGTACCATTTTCAGTGTCTTCTGCGCATAAATGAAATGTGCAAGCTGTTTGCCTTTTCTTTTGTTTGTCACTAAGGCCTCCTGCACCAGTGTTTGTTCCTTTTGTCTGATTTTGGCTATTTCCATCTCTGCTGTCATTGAAATTTTTCTTTGTGTTTCTGCAAGCATGATTCCCAGTCTTTTGTACAAAAATTCCAAGCTTTTGGAAACAATTGTTTTACACCCGTCTAGTTGAGAAACCCTTTCAATGTCTTTTTGTAGAAATTTTTCAATAGCCTTTTTAAAGCTTACAAATGTGTGTAGTGGTTCTCTGTGGTTTGAAGTTGTACATAATTTGCAAATCAGTTGTTCACATGTGATACAGTACAGGCACAGTTCTTGACTGTGATGAATGTCACAGATGTTCAACTCTGATTCATTGTTGGAGGCGGCGGACTCTTCTTGCAACTCTGCCAAAGTTTTAATTATGTGAGTCCTGAAAGCAACCCAACGCTGATGTGCCTTCTGACATTCCTGACAGAGATAATGTTCACAATCCATACATCGAGAAATTGCCTCATTTTCCTCATCACATGCCTGACATAATATGACCTTTGACCTGATCTTTGACCCTTCACCTTGCAAAAGTTGTTCCTGTTTAGCAACTTCCTCAACCAGAGATATGAGAGTGTAGTTGCTGGGTAACTTTGTCACTCCATCTTGTGGTATGATGGTTTCTCTCTGACACAGAGGGCATGTAAGCTTGTTATTGTCTGGATCTTGACTTTGCTTGAGTTCTTCAAGACATTTGAGACAGAAACTATGTGAGCAGTCAAGCATTTTGGGTTCTGTGTAACGGATACAACAGATTGAACACTCTAGGTGACCTTGGATGATCTTGCTCAGCACTGACTCCACAGTTATGCCTTCAGCCATCTTGAATTACAGACCTAATTGAAGAAATCAAAAATAAACACCATTATGAGTAAGCCTAAGAAGTGGCATTTGGCCTTGATAATTGAGATTTTCCTTTCATTATAAAACTCCACAATACCATACCCATCTACACACTATCTGTTAAGAATAAATTAAATGTTGTGCTTTTATAATCAAGTGGATCTTAGTTAACATAGACTCACGTGTTTCAGACATTTCAGCAACATTTTAAGCATACATGTAATCAAAAACATAAACATCCTGGCAAACAAAACATTTGACACTAAGGCCCCCCCATGAAACGATGTCCAAATGCAGCCAAAATTGTTGGATCTATTGATAAGTCACACTAACTGCGCCACTCACCATAAAGAAAGCAACAGATTCAACAAAAGGTGCAACAATTAAGCATGACAGTGGCATAATCATCCGATTTAATAAAGCCCAATTTTGCTAAGCCACAAATTTGAGGCAGTAATCGGTGTATTATTTTCCTCTGGTTGAAATTAACTTCCACCAATAAGTCACACTAATCTCAGACATTGCGCATGTGTTCGAGTGATGAACCGGTCTTCACTCGATTGGATTCATGTCAATATAATGTTTACTAACACTGATGTCTAATGAGCAAAGGCACCGAGGCACCATGCACTTAACATTTTAACTGAAATCTTCAAAATAAATGCACTTGTAATTCATCTGACCAGATGTATTAATCTACAACACTGAAATAGAAAAAAGAGGAAAACTTACCACCTTTTGCAAAGACAATCACTAATTAACCTGGCGAGGAATCTTTACAAAAATCCAAAATTTGTGCAGTTTTTATTCATGTCGAGGCGCAGTGCTTGTCAACCGATAATGGCATGTAATTTTATTAATTTATTGCGCATGTCTGTGAACGCCAAGACCTATTTATATAACCACTACTGTTATGCAAATTTTGGTTGTACATTTTGTTGCATTGACCTTGCATTGGGGGTTTTTCCCTAAAGCTGAAACTGATGCTGTGTTGAGGATCATTTATTGCAAATGAATTCGTTCTTATTGAATCGATGGAGAAAAAATCCAACAGCATGTAGGCTTCTTCGACATAGATGAATAGGGCCTATTTGCCAAACAAAATTTACATTTTGAAGACATTCTAGTCAAGTGAAAAATATTATTTATAGATTATAGATTTGAAATCAGGATATATAGCTATTTCATATATTCACGGTTTTTCCAGATCCGTTTTCTTGTTCCTGTTTTTGTCTGTAACACCAAATACTTGCATTTTAAAAACTTCCACAAAGCTTCAGATACATCTTGTTATTGAGAACCAAACATATGTCTCTCTTCTTTGCTGTGTACATGTGGCCAAGGGCGGATCTATTTTGAACATTTTTCACTGAGGAGATTAAACCTACAGATGAAGTCAGAGAGATGTTGTAAATATTAAAATGTAACTATTTAAAAAGGTATATTTGTTTAGCTTGTGTATACAATACTCTATTATAACATATTGCAGACAATTTATTTTCCTAAGATTTGAGTGCATCCAGGGGCACACTGCCAGATTAGGGGGCACATAGAAAACGTATAGTAAATTTACATGCAAGTTGAAAGAAAGGGGTGGGCACATGTCCCCCTTTTCGCCCTTGGATCTGCAAATGTTTCCAGTCCTGAAAGATAATTGAAAAAAGTAAACCATCTCAAGCCATTTGTAAATTTTGTGTGTACTTAAAGATACATATTTTTTGTTTTTATCTGAACACTGCTCTGTTCCTGTGAAAAGACTTTATTTCAAATAAGTTTTTTTCACAAAATAATTGACTGGGGCTTGGATAAAGAGTAATTAAATGAATAAAGGAATTAATAGCACTGCATGTTAAATGCGAACCTTTATGTTAAATGCGAACAATGTCACTTTGAGATGGTTTTTACAAGGCGTTGGTTTATTATTTGTTGAAAACTCTCATTTCAGAGTGATGTCCCTCCATTTCACAAAGAAAAACAGTGTACTGATGGTAATCTTTGCTTGTGTGTGCCACCACCCGCTAGGCCCACCACCCGCTAGGCCCACCACCTGCTAGGCCCACTACCCGCTAGGCCCCGCTAGGCCCACCACCCGCTAGGCCCCACTAGGCCCACCACCCGCTAGGCCCACCACCCGCTATGGATCCACTCTTACAAGTATATCAACCTGAACAATGCATTGAGGAAAGACATATTTGTCTCTTTATGCACATATTCCAGAAACTCGTTTAGAAAAGGAATTTGTGCAGGATTTAATTCAACCACAAATGCATTTTTGATATTCAAAACTAAATGTGAACAATTTACACTTTTTTCTATCTATTGTTAGTATAATGCAGCAAGAATGATGCTTTTCCATCCAGACTATTTTCACAATTTCTCTTTTAAATATATCATCACAACTCTTTTCTAGTGTATTAGAAAAACTCGTTTGTGTTTTGCTTTTGACATTATCATTTTTGTGGTTTAAATAGTGATCTATTTTAGCACATTCATCTAATATCAACCAATGCTATTGTCTGCTGATGGGCAATTTAAAAAAAAAAATAATAGATCCATTACTTTGATGAGAAACTTTAGAAGGCAAGTTTAAAATTACTCAGATCTAATTATACATGTAATTATATTCAAAGTAAGCTTTTCTGAAGTTATTTTTATTTTTCCTTCCCTTTTCATCCACCCTAGATCCATCCTGCAACTATATTCAAAGAAAACTTTATTTTTCTCTTAACTAGTTCACAGTTTTCAGAAAGCTTTTTTGGAATGAATCTACACCAGAGCTAAAATTAAGAACAATTACAATTACAGCGGCAGAAAAATTCTCAGTTACAATTACGGTCAGAGATAAACATTTCATTTACATGTACTTTTGTCAATTACAATTTAAAAAAAAAATGTTCCAAAGGTTAGGAAATTTTTATCATTTAGCAATTCGGATATAAAGTAAGCTCCATGTACAATTAAAGCATTGTTCATATTTATACCTGACACAATGCTGCCTTCAAGAATGTTACTCCAGTCAATATTCATGCCCATGATCACATTCAATCTTGTAAAGATACACTTAACATCTAAGGAATATACTTATGTAATGAAATTTACTTGTAATTGTAACAGTAAACAAAATTATCAATTACGTTTACAATAACAACCTTTGAGAAAAAATTAATTACATTACAATTACAGTGAGTATACTATTTAGATAATTTTAATTACAATTACAATTAGACAATTACCAATTGTAATTCACCCCAAACATTATCCACAGTAGGAATAAGAATAATACACATCTTAATTTAGGTATAATTTTCCATTGCTTTCAGCATAATGAAGAAAGAATGATGCTTTTCCAACCAGACTATATTCACAACTTCTCTTAATATCATAACAGCTCTTTTCTGGTTTTGCTTTTTACATTTTCACAGTTAATTTGATTGAAAAGGAACAATAACCAACATGATGTGGAGTGTAAATACAATTCATAAATGCCCAAGACAGTTCTGATTGGACAAAAAGTAATCACGCGGGGTGTATTTACAGATGGTAAAGCCATTTGCACTTCCTATTACATCATAATCTGGATACATACAGATTAAAGAAAAATATTACATGTGAATTTATTGACCTGTCATTTTTACCCTTTTTTTTCAAAAAAGAATTGGAAGTGAATTACTTTCAAATAAGTAATTTCAAAAACTAACTGACTAGGCATGGATAATTAAGTGAATAAATGAATTCGAGACACATCTTGATAAATTCATTAGTCAAATAATGACACTTAAGTTCTGTATAACAATATACTTTGGTCACTTTCTTTGTGAAATATCTCATTTCAGAATGTGCTCTTGTATTAATAACAAACGTCTTAAACCTTTCCCATGATGGTGTTTCTTTCTCTTGAATTGACAATTCAAATTTAATATCAAGGATGATATTTCCAAGATAATTATTCCATAAATGTTCAAAATGTATTGCCAATGCTTAGGGGCTATTTTAACTGTAATTTCTGGACATTTTTCCTTTTCATCGGAGCATGGTTTTACAGTAAAATATGTACCGAAATTAACATTGGGTCCTGTTTTAAAATAATATTGCCATTGGCTGTTTTACCGTTAAACCAACCTTCTGACAACTATTTTGTGAAATAATAATTAAAAAATTAAATAAAAACACGGATAATATATTTTTAAACAAATTCTTGAACCCTTTCACTAAGTGTTTTTCTTTTGAATTTTCAAATTTGATATGAACATTTTCAAGATAACTGTTTTAGCTGATAGTTTGAGCTTGAAGATCTTGACTGTAGAGTCGTCAAGGAGAATGACCTGGTCATCCTTGTTTACTGCTATAGCTGTGGGGTTCTGCAGATTGTCAAGATACCAAGATTGACCAGCAGTTTGCAAAACCTCACCACTTGGACTTAATTTAATGAGGGTTTTGTTTGCTTGCTACAACCATATCATATGATCACAGATTTGTATTAATAAATTTAATACTTAGTGTAAAGTTAATGATGGTATCAAAATATCCCTTGAAATATTTTTGTCTGAGGTACTTTCATTTTGTCAAATTAGTTTGAAAAATAACGATTGTCTTCTGTAGACGTAAATTCCACGTTGGAATGTATACAAAAAATCTGAATGGAATTTCACGATTGTTTGGTTAACAATACAATAAAAAAGCGGAAAGTTTCACAGGTTGGTTTTCTTGATTCTTATAAAGTTTGGATGCATTGACCAACATTTTGCCAAAAGAGTAATAATGTAATGTCATAGGGGTCTTTCAATCATTGGAAGTTGATTTCAGTGTGTTGTTTTTTATCACCACCACCAGCTTTTAATATGAACAATATTTATGAATTTCCTAAACTATGTTCATCAGCTGTTTTCCTTTACACCCTATGATAAATATAAGTGGCTTGTAAGCCAGTCACTGCTATCTTACCATGAGGGGTATATGTAATGTCACGGGGGTCTTTCACACCTTCGAAGAGGTCTTCAATATATTTCCTTTCACCACCAGTGATGTAATGAATGATACGATTTTGGGGAAGTATATGCCTACCCACTTTGTAATGAATGGTATATCTAGGCTTAGTATGACGAAGCACAACATAAATATCACCCATTTTGTCACAACACACCCCATAAGGAAAATAATTATTTTTTATATCTGCCGACAGTCCTGCAAAATTCTTCTTTCTGCTCACATTTACCAGTAAGTTTCTTCAGGTGTTGCTTCTCTGTGTTGGTGTAAATAATGATTTGGTTGCAGGTGGTCATGTATGTATCAATCTCTGGAGCAGCAAGTGTTTTGATGAGTGATCCATCTGGGTTGTGCAGAGATATCTCTTCCTTGCTCTTATAACCCAGATTGTCATCCACTGCAAGGCATGTTGGTTCATTGTCTGCTTCTTCACTAGGTGTGAACTCATTGAGGAGCTGATAGTTTGAGCCGAAGATCTTGACTGTAGGACCGTCAAGGATAATGAGCTGGTCATCCTTGTTTACTGCTATAGCAGTGGGATTTTCTAGATTGTCAAGAAACCAAGATTGACCAGCAGTGTGCAAAACTTCACCGTTCGGGCTTAGTTTAGTGAGTTTTTGTTTGCTTTCTTTGTTCACTACAACCATATCACCTGTGGAAAACGATGCGATGAGTGTTCCAGTGACCCGCGCCTCTCTCATTAATTCCCACTTTTCTTTTAGCAGAAGTGTCCCAAATTCAACGGCGTTTTGACTCTCTTTAAAGCTAATGAATGATAGGTCATAGGTCAAATCTTCGATGTGTCCCTCATCCACATCGATGTAGTCATGGAGAAGCTCTTGTCTAATTCTCAAAATTTCAAGGCGATTTGCATCAGTTTTTGCAGACTGTATCATATCAACTGTCTCCTCTGCAAAAATGAAATTTGCAAGTGTTTTACCTTTTCTTTTGTACATCACTAGGGCCTCTTGCATCATAGCTGTTTCCTTCTGTTTGATTTCGGCTATTGCTACTGCTGCTGTCCTGGCAATATTTGTTCGTGTTTCATCGAGCATATTGTCCAGTCTTTTTTGTAAATATTCCAACCTTGCAGAAACATTAATGTCACATTTGAAAAGTTGTGAAACCCCTTCATTTACTTTTTGTTGGAATTTATCAATAGCCATTTTAAGACTAACAAATGTGTGTAGTGGCTCTCTGTGGTTTGAAGATGAACAGAGTTTGCAAATCAGTTGCTCACATGTGATACAGTACAGGCAAAGTTCTTGACCGTGATGGATGCCACACTCTTCTTGCAACTCTGCCAAAGTTTTAATTATGTGAGTCCTGAAAGCAACCCAACGCTGATGTGCCTTCTGACATTCCTGACAGAGATAATGTTCACAATCCATACATCGAGAAATTGCCTCATTTTCCTCATCACATGCCTCACATATGATTTTTGACCTGATATTTGACCCTTCACCTTGCAAAAGCTGTTCCTGTTTGGTGATTTCCTCCACCAGAGATATGAGAGTGTAGTTGCTAGGTAAATTTGTCACTCCATCTTGTGGTAAGATGTTTTCTCTCTGACACAGAGGGCATGTGAGCTTGTTATTGTCTGGATCTTGACTTTGCTTGAGTTCTTCAAGACATTTGAGACAGAAACTGTGTGAGCAGTCCAGCATTTTGGGTTCTGTGTAACGGATACAACAGATTGAACATTCCAGATGTCCTTGGATGATCTTGCTCAGCACTGACTCTGTAGTTATGCTTTCAGCCATCTTGAATTTACAGACCTATTTGAAGAAATCAAAAATAAACACCATTATGAGTAAACCTGAGCAACAGCGGTGGCGCTACGGGGGGGGGGGGCAATGGGGGCAAATGCCCCCGGTTACTTTCTTTTCCCCCCAATTTCCCCCCAGTTTTCCCCTCCAATTTTTTCCCTGATGGTAAGTCAATGCTTTTTCAGCAGTACAAAATTACATTAAAGATTAATGTTTGCCCCCCTTAAATTTAAGCTTTCCCCCCTCTTGTCCCCCAGTTTAACAGGTCTGGTGCCGCCGCTGCTGAGGAAGTGGCATTTGGCTGTGATAATTGAGATTTTCTCTTCATTATAAAACTCCACAATACCATACCCATCTACACACTATTTGTTGAGACTTAAATATTGTGCTTTTCTAATCAAGCGGATCTTAGTTAACATAGACTCACGTGTTTCAGACATTTCTATGCATACATAGACCTACATGTATGTCGAGCATAATGGTAGTCAAAAACATAAACGTGGTAAAACAAATATTTGTAACTAAGAGCTATGGGATATTCTTACTATACGGTTGTCAGTTTATCAATTTGGAACGATAAGTAAAAGTAAAGTCTATCACGAGACACATTAGTTCATCAGACCGTTGTTTAACTCTAGTTTCGTTGGCATGAAACGACTGAGAATATTTCTGTTCCACTGAATGGGATGCCAGTCTATCACAGGTTACTTCCCTTGCTATTGCCTGGTACCCATTTATACTCCTGGGTGAAGAGAAGCAATTAGTACAGTAAAATATCTTGCTCAAGGACACAAGCACCACGGTCGCGGTGAGGATTCGACCCAGCCATTAGAACACAAGTCCAATACGTTAGACAGCTCTGCCGTGGCGCCCGCTTTGGAATGATATGCACAATAATATATAAAAGCACCATAGTAATAGTGTCTCTCATTTGTTTGGCTCAAGAGACCCCCAAAAAATAGAATTTAAAAAGTGAGCGAATTTTGAAAGATAATATCGTTATTAAACGAAAAAAAATTAATTCGGATGTATAAAGCGATATTTAAAACTCGCTTGATTCTGATTGACAGCCGCGCTGGCCAATTGGAAGACTGCACACGCCCTCGTGCAAGCTGAGGTTTAAAACAGTGACCCATTATTTTATTAATTTGAGTGTTTTAATTTACTGGTACTAATCCTTGAAAGATTTTGTTGTTCAATGTTTCAAATAAAAGCTTATAACTTCCTTAACACCAGAAAATAACAATTCAACATTGAAATATATTTTGTGCCGTCAACTCGGCGCAAACACAGGCGGTTTATCTTTAAGGACTCATGAATCGGACTCAACCTTCACGACTCAAGATTCAAGAGTACAAATCTGGTTCTTAAAGATTATGTCATTGCTCACCACCTTTTATTTCCTGATGCCTCAATATATACATCAATAATTGTGACTTGTCTGATGTTAGGTAAGCTTAACTGCCTCTCACCATAAGAAAGCAACAGATTCCATCACAGGTGCAACAATTGCATGATGGCTTATTCATCCGATTTATTAAAGCCCAATTTTGCTACGCCACAAATTTGAAGCAATGATCTGTGGATTATTTTGTGTTTGATGAAATTAACAAATCATTCACACTAATCTCAGCCATTTTTGGCATTTGTTTTCGAGTGATGAACCGGTCTTCACTCGATTAGAATCAAGTCAATATAATGTTTACTAACACTGATGTCAAATGAGCACTAATGCACCATGCCCTTAACGTTTTAACTGAAATCTGCAAATCTGATCAGATGTATTAATCTACAACACTGTAATTTAAGTAAATAGGATCAACTTACCACCTTTTGCAAAGACAATCACTACACGAAGCTGAGAAATATTTACAAAAATCCCAAAATTTGTGCAGTTTTTATGTCACCCAATGCATGTGCATATCAACCAATAATGGTATGTTATTGTTAAGGAGTGGCTGATATACTTGCCTGTGTCTATGAATTCCACGACCTATTTTATAACCACTATTGTTATGAAAATTTGGTTGTAACTCTTGTGGCATTGACCTTGGGGTTTGTCCTTATAAGGGCAGAAACTCATGAAAATGTAAACACAAAGCTTCACACTGCGATACATCTAGTCATTGAGAACCAAACATATGTCTCTCTCGGTCTTTGCTGTTTACATGTGGCCAAGGGCAGATCTAGGACAAATGTATTGGGGGGGGGGGGGGGGGTCAAAGGCCGGAGGGGCGGACTTGATTCTAGACGCTATCAGAGAGGCAATTTTCAAGATCTTGTTTGAATTTATTGTATAGCTTTGTTTTAAATTTATTTATTTATTTTGTGGCGAAACACACAAAAATACATATATTAAAAAAAAAAATGAATGTTTGGTTTCTCATTTCAATCATGAACCTTGCACCATGATGGCGTTTTTTCTCATGAATTTGGCTTTGACAATTCAAATTTAATATCAAGGATGACATTTTCAAGATAAATTATTCCATGAATGTTCAAGATGTATCGCAAATGCTTTTGGTTTTTTTAACGTAAATTTTGGGAAACAATTGCTATTGTTACGAAACCGGTTGCTTTTCGTTGGCTTGAAAATAAGTCATGAGTTCGCGGGAGTTCGGTGGCACTGACCGCAGACATCCGGTGTACCTGGGGATCCAGGCACGGCTGTATGCTCATCTTGCAGTAGTGCGTGGGTTCCCCCCGCCCCCTCCCCCGCCCCCTCCCCCGGAACTAGCCGTGGACTGGGTAACACCTACGAAACCCACTGGCGACACCCGTGATATATCCCAGTGTAAAGTGAGCAATCATGTGAGTAAATCTATATCCAACTAGACTTAAGTGTTTGTCATATGACAAACACATAGGTGTTCGGATTTTGTCAGGGTAGTGATGATGACGTCAGAATGTTTTGGTAAATATTTTTGACAATTAACAATCTGTACAATGGTGCAAAAACTGTGAATTTACCTGTTGTGGTTGTTGAGATATGATTTTTTTTAATATTAAAATTTGACTTCCGGTTTGGACAGGAAGTAAGGTGAAATTGGGGTCATCTTTGTGTAAACATGTTTCGATAATTAACAATCTATACAATGGCGCAAAAAATGTCAATTTACCTCTTGTGGTTGTTGAGATAGGATTTTTTTAAATAATAAACTTTGACTTCCGGTTTGGACAGGAAGTAAGTTCAAATTGGGGTCATCTTTCTGTAAATATTTTTTGACAATTAACGATCTGTACAATGGTACAAAAGTGTGAATTACCTCTTGTGGTTGTTGAGATATGATTTTTTTAAATATTAAATTTTGACTTCCGGTTTGGACAGGAAGTAAGGTCAAATTAGGGTCACCTTTGTATAAATATTTTTCGACAATTAACAATCTGTACAATGGTGCAAAAAATTTCAATTTACCTCTTGTGGTTGTTGAGATATGATTTGTGAAGTCAAAGTTTAATATTTAAAAAATCATATCTCAACAACCAAAACGGGTAAATTCACAATTTTTATACCATTGTACAGACTGTTAATTGTCAAAAGATATTTACAAAAAGAAGACCCCAATTTGACCTTACTTCCTGTCCAAACCGGAAGTCAAGGTTTAATATTTAAAAAAATCATATCTCAACAACCACAAGAGGTAAATTCACAAATTTTGTACCATTGTACAGATCGCTAATTGTCAAAATATATTTACAAAACGATGACCCCAATTTGACCTTACTTCCTGTCCAAACCGGAAGTCAAAATTTTAATATTTAAAAAGATCATATCTCAGCAACCACAAGAGGTAAATTAACAATTTTTGCACCATTGTACAGATCGTTAATTGTCACAAAATATTTAAACAAAGTTGACCCCAATTTGACCTTACACCCTCCCGAACACCTAGAGTTTGTGTCGAGACAAACTCTGAATTTCTAGTTACAATTACAATTAGACAATTACCAATTGTAATTCACCCCAAACATTATCCACAGTAGGAATAAGAATAATACACATCTTAGTTTAGGTATAATTTTCCATTGCTTTCAGCATAATGAAGAAAGAATGATGCTTTTCCAACCAGACTATATTCACAACTTCTCTTAATATCATAACAGCTCTTTTCTGGTTTTGCTTTTTACATTTTCACAGTTAATTTGATTGAAAAGGAACAATAACCAACATGATGTGGAGTGTAAATACAATTCATAAATGCCCAAGACAGTTCTGATTGGACAAAAAACGCGGGGTGTATTTACAGATGGTAAAGACATAAACCAATATTTGCGCTTCCTTTTACATCATAATCTGAATACATACAGATAAAAGAAAAATATTACATGTGGATTTATTGACCTATAATTTTTACCTTCTTTTTTTCCCAAAAAGAATGGAAGTGAATTACTTTCAAATAAGTAATTTCAAAAACTAATTGACTAGGCATGGATAATTAAGTGAATAAATGAATTCGAGACACATCTTTAGTCAAATAATGGCACTTAAGTTCTGTATAACAATATACTTTGGTCACTTTCTTTGTGAAATATCTCATTTGAAGAATTCATGTGCTCTTGTATTAATAACAAATGATGGTGTTTCTTTCTCTTGAAGTGACAATTCAAATTTAATATCAAGGATGACATTTCCAAGATAATTATTCCATAAATGTTCAAGATGTATTGCAAATGCTTTGGGGCTATTTTAACTGCAATTTCTTGACATTTTTCGTTTTCATAGGAGCATTACATATTTAAACAAAAATAAGCATGGTAAATATGTACCGAAATGAATTAATTTTGGGTCCCATGTTGCCACTAGCTGTTTTACCGTTAAATCAACCTTCTGACGACTATTTTGTGAAAAAATAATAATAAAAAATAAAAAATAAAAAAATTGATATGAAGAATGACATTTTCAAGATAACTTTTTCATTAATTTTAGCTGACGGTTTGAGCCGAATATCTTGACTGTAGGACCGTCAAGGATAATGAGCTGGTCATCCTTGTTTACTGCTATAGCAGTGGGATTTTGTAGATTGTCAAGAAACCAAGATTGACCAGCAATGTGCAAAACTTTACCGTTCGGGCTTAGTTTAGTGAGTTTTTGTTTTTGCTTTCTTTGTTCACTACAACCATATTACCTGTGGAAAACGATGCGATGAGTGTTCCAGTGACCTGCGCCCCTCTCATTAATCCCCAATTTTCTTTTGCCAGAAGTGTCCCAAATTCAACTATGTTCCGGCTCTCATTGAAGCCAATAAATGACAGGTCATAGGTCAAATCTTCGATGTGTCCCTCATCCACATCGATGTAGTCATGGAGAAGCTCTTGTCTGATCTTCAAGATTACAAGGCGATTTGCATCAGTTTTTGCAGATTGTACCATATTCACTGTTTTCTCTGCAAAAATGAAATTTGCAAGTGTTTTACCTTTTCTTTTGTACATCGTCAGGGCCTCTTGCATCATAGCTGTTTTCCTTTACACCCTATGATAAATGTAAGTGGCTTTTAAGCCAGTCACTACTATCTTACTGTGAGGGGTATATGTAATGTCACAGGGGTCTTTCACATCTTGGAAGAGGTTTTCAGTGTAGTTGCTATCACCACCAGCTTTGTATTGCAAGATACAATGTTTGGAATAGTAATTATTGGTTCTATTACGTAGCACAACATAAATATCGCCCATTTTGTCACAACACACCCCATAGGGAAAATAATTATTTATATATGTACCGACAGTCCTGCATAATTCTTCTTTCTGCTCACAATAAAGAGTAATTGCCTGCAGGTTTTGCTTCTCTGTATTGGTGTAAAAAAGCTTTTGGTTGCTGATGGTCATGTATACATCAATCCCTGGAGCAGCCAGTGTTTTGATGAGTGATCCATCGGAGTTGTGTAGAGATATCTCTTCCTTGCTCTTATAACCCACTGCTATCACATTGTTGTCATCCACTGCAAGGCATGTTGGTTTGTTGTCAGACTCTTTACCTGGCGTGAACTGATTGAGGCGTTGATAGTTTGAGCTGAAGATCTTGACTCTAGGACCGTCAAGGATAATGAGCTGGTTATCCTTGTTTACTGCTATAGCAGTGGGATTTTGTAGATTGTCAAGAAACCAAGATTGACCAGCAGTGTTCAAAATTTCACCGTTCGGGCTTAGTTTAGTGAGTTTTTGTTTGCTTTCTTTGTTCACTACAACCATATCACCTGTGGAAAACGATGCGATGAGTGTTCCAGTGACCTGCGCCTCTGTCATTAATTCCCACTTTTCTTTTGGCAGAAGTGTCCCAAGTTCAGCCTCGTTCTGACTCTCCTTGAAGCCAATGAATGACAGGTCATAGGTCAAATTTTCAGTTTGTCCATCATCCACATCGATGTAGTCATGGAGAAGCTCTTGTTTGATCTTCAAGATTTTAAGGCGATCTTCATCATTTTTTGCAGATTGTACCATATTCACTGTTTTCTTTGCAAAAATGAAATTTGCAAGTGTTTTACCTTTTCTTTTGTACATCACCAGGGCCTCTTGCACCATGGTTTTTTCCCTCTGTTTAATGTTGGTTATTTCTACCTCTGCTGTCCTGGCAATATTTTCTTGTGTTTCATGGAGCATGTTGTCCAGTCTTTTTTGTAAATATGGCAACCTTGCGGAAACATTGGTGTCACATTTGTAGAGCTGTGAGACCCCTTCATTGACTTTTTGTTGGAATTCATCAATAGCCATTTTAAGACTAACAAATGTGTGTTGTGGTTTTCTGTGGTTTGAAGTTGAACAGAGTCTGCAAATCAGTTGCTCACATGTGATACAGTACAGGCACAGTTCTTGACCGTGATGAAGGTCACACTTAAAGATGTTCATCTTGGATTCTTTTTTGGAGTTGGACTCTTCTTGCAACTCTGTTAAAGTTTTAATTATGTGAGTCCTCAAAGCAGCCCAACGCTGATGTGACCTCTGACATTCCTGACAAAGATAATGTTCACAATCTATACATCGAGAAATTGCCTCATTTTCGTCATCGCATGCCTGACATATGGCCTTTGACATGACACATGACCCTTCACCTTGCAAAAGCTGTTCCTGTTTGGTGACTTCCTCCACCAGGGTAATCAGAGTGTAGTTGCTGGGTAACTTTGTCACTCCATCTTGTGGTAAGATGGTTTCTCTCTGACATAGAGGGCATGGAAGCTTGTTATTGTCTGGATCTTGACTTTGCTTGAGTTCTTCAAGACATTTGAGACAGAAACTGTGTGAGCAGTCCAGCATTTTGGGTTCTGTGTAACGGGTACAACAGATTGAACATTCCAGGTGTCCTTGGATGATCTTACTCAGCACTGACTCTGCAGTTATGCCTTCGGCTATCTTGAATTACAGACCTATTTGAAGAAGTGAAATTTCTTTTCGTTTTCGCACGACAGGTGCGAGTGTGTTTGGTACACAATGGGCGATTACGTAATCACCCATTACGTGTTTTTTGTCGTTCGCTATTTCGCTCACTCTCGGTCCAGCAGCCAACCTTGCAACACCTAAATTATTGCCAGTCGATATTCAGCTATTTTGGGTCGTTTTACCTCACAATGTCAGACGAAGACGGTTCCGTACAACAAGCCGGGGTACAACAGCAGCCTGGTTTCGGCAATCAAGACATTTTGAAGGCTATTCAAGCACTTACAAATTCGTTGGATTCACGGGTAGAGTCTGCCTGTAAGAAACAACGCTTGGCCGACGTTCCTACTTTCAAAAAAGAAGGTAATCAGCAGCAGTTTACGCATTGCGAGAAGGTGCTATCACTCGTCGAGTCTGCAATTCAACGCATCGACGCCATTGACACCGACGGTGCCAAGAATAGCTTGAAGGACGCCGTGAAAATAATCAAAGAGCATCAGAAACTCATCCGTTTAGCCGATAGATCTGAGTTTGGTTGGGGCGTGGTTAAAGAATACATTGCAGACGATTTGGCATCAGATTCCGGCGATGAAAAACGCATCAAGAAGGCTGAGAAAGCGGCAGCCGCCAAGAAACCCGGTTCAAGTTCCAAAAAGCGCCCAAGTTCAAGTAGTCGATCCGTCACCGCCACGTCGGCTTTTCCTGCCAAAGCTTCTTTTTGTACCTAATCGGCAGCCATCTTTTCGTTCCTTTCGTTTCACTGACAACCGCATCTGTTACCAATGTGGTCTGCAAGGACATATTCGTTCTGCCTGCCCCGCCCTTAGAGCACTACAGCGACAGCAACCATAATCAGGACCAAGCGATAGGATGTTAGAGATTGGGAGTATCAAAGTGATGTTAAGCCACCGCAAGGAGTGCAAGGTAGATTGAAAAATAGTATATCTTACTGGAGAAATGTTTTGAGAGCTAGTGAATTTGTACTGGATATTATAGAGTCTGGTTATAAGATTCCATTTATATTTACTCCTTCGCCATTTTGCGCAAAGAATAATAGGTCAAGTTTAGAGCATCCCGCATTTGTTCAATCGGCAATTGCTGAACTGCTGTTAAAGCGATGTATCGTGGAAGTTGACAGCCCACCTTACTGTTGTAATCCCTTGACCGTAGATAAAGGTAAAAAGTTACGACTGGTATTAGACCTACGTCATCCCAACCAATTTGTTTTCAAAACTAAGTTTAAGTACGAAGATCTCAGGCATATTTCACAAGTGCTCGATTACAACCAATTTTATTTTAGTTTTGACTTGGAATCGGGTTATCATCACGTGGATATTTTTCCACCCCATCATAAATCTCTCGGCTTCTCTTGGCAATTTGATAACGGATCACAAAGATTTTTTGTTTTTCGCGTTTTACCTTTTGGTCTCTCTAGCGCGTGCTATTTATTTACCAAACTCACTAGGCCTTTCGTTTATCATTGGCGTGCGCAAGGAATTACGTCTTTTGTGTACATCGACGACGGATTAATTGTATCTCCGGATTTAGACGCTGCTTTCCGTAATTCTGCCTTGGTAAAAGACTGCATTATTAAAAGTGGCTTTGTCCTTAGCAAAACATGTCTGTTTTCTTCCTCCATGGCAAAACTAAGTGTTTGTGGCAGCCGCAGTCATCTATCAAATTTCTTGGTTTGTTAATCGATTCGTCCTTGATGACATTCACGGTTCCCGCAGCTAAACTTGCCAAGCTGCAGCAATCCATTAGTGTTATTTTGGCCGCTCACCGCTTTTCAAGACCAGTCGCAGTGCGATCAATTGCTGGCGTCACGGGTCAGTTAATTTCAATGTCCCTCGCTATCGGTCCCGTTACTCGCCTTATAACACGCGCTTTGTATCGATCAATTGAGACAAGGTCTTCTTGGGCCGATGCTTTTGTTATTCCCGATTGTGTAATCTCTGAATTAACATTTTGGCTTTCCAATCTGGATGCGTACAATGGGTTTTCCATTAAACATCAACATACTCCTTCTCACACTGTCTATTCAGATGCTAGTGATACCTGATACGGTGGCGTTTTAGTAGGATCTCCTCCCTTAAATATCAACGGTAATTGGACCGAAACGGAACGCTTACGTAGCTCTACTTGGCGCGAGTTAGCAGCCGTTTTAAAGATTCTTTTAGAACTGTGCGATATTTTGGCCCATAAGAAGATTAGATGGTATACAGATAATTCTAATGTCCCCCGTATTCTAGCACACGTACGGCAGTACGAAACCTGATTTGCATAATTAGCTTTGTCCGTATTCGAGCTATGTCTCAAATATAATATAGTTATTTTACCGGAGTGGGTGCCTCGTAATATCAATAGTATTGCTGATAACATCAGTAAAATTTCCGATTTTGATGATTGGTCAGTTGATCAGATTTCTTTTGATCTTGACAGATTCGCCTCCTCTAGTAATTGCAAAGTTCAGAAATTCAATTCTAGGTTTTGGTGTAGGGGCACATCTGGAGTCAATGCTTTTTGTCAAGATTGGTCGGGCGACAACAATTATTTGTGCCCACCAGTTTCCCTTATTGTTTACACACTGAAACAATTAATGAAATGTAAAGGGCGCAGTACCCTTATCATTCCTAAATGGCCGTCGGCCTATTTTTGGCCATTCATCTGTCCAGACGGCCTGCACCTCGATCATTCGATTCATGACTGGCGTTTATTACGCATTTCATTTTCTCCCCCCTCCATTACCCCGAATTCAATCTTCAATTCTTCGCCAAATTTTCTATCCCTAGCATTGAGGATAGACCACACTTATTCTCCAAGACAAATCATTAAGGGCTTTTGTTGCTCCGACCTCGGTTATTGCCATGATTGCGTATGAATGTTTACGTGTATTTGATCACGGTAGATAAAACTTGCGAATTTGTTCGCCTTGATATTCATAATTATTTAAAATTGTATTATTATGATCGCCAATTTGAGGCATATCGATTATATCATGTGATAACGCCGATTTGCGGCTTTCTTTTGTGATGCATCTACCTGGCCATAATCTTAATACGATCAATACTGCTGTTTATTTGATAACAGCCGTGAATACGCCTATTTGTGTGCATTTTCATTCCAGGCATTGTTTTGTTTACTTTCGACTTGTCCCTTTCTTTGGCGTTCTCAACAGCAAGGTTCGCGCTCACTAGGCCTGCCCAATGTTCACCAAAGGAAATCTCTTGTTTCTTGTCATTTTTGTTAATTATTTTTATTCACTTGAGGTAGAATTAGAAAATAAATGCATTTTCTGACGTAAGAATGAAGGAAGAAAGTGAAATTTCTTTTCATTTTCGCACGACAGGTGCGAGTGTGTTTGGTACACAATGGGCGATTACGTAATCGCCCATTACGTGTTTTTTATCGTTCGCTATTTCGCTCACTCTCGGTCCAGCAGCCAACCTTGCAACACTTAAATTTCCCTCCCATGACCCGCCCAAATTTTCAATTTAAGTTTTCTTTGTTTGGTACAGGGGGAGTGCACCCCCGTTGAGCGTCCGGGATGCACTCACGTTTCCCCCACTGGTTTTTTTTCGTGACCACCGAGCCCCAGCGCCGAAACTTCGCTGGTCCGTCGCTCAGCACCGAACATCCGCGCATTCGTTTCCATTCGGAATATTTTCAATCAAGTCCTCTTTATCGCCAAAAACGCGTTCCATGTTCACCATTCTACTCCACCATTCGCGATGCAATTTCGTAGGCCCATATTGAAGTAAAGTTGTGCTTCCATATTGTGATGTTTGTTCAGTATTAATATACATGATAGATTTATCATTATGCTTTTTGTGCATTGATTTCTTTACATCTAGTGTCAGTTTTTGACGACATTAACCATGGTTATACCTTTGTACAGTCCACTGTTGCCAGTTTATTTTTAAATTTTACAGCTTCGTGGAACGATTTATCTGCTTCGCTTCAAGACCCGGCTCTACGCATGCTCGCCAACGTCAAACTTCAATCCCTCCTGTTGTCGGCAAAAGCTGCTTCAACTTCCAAAAAGTACTTAGCCGCGTGGAACAGATGGGAAAGCTGGTCATCAAAGACTGGAATTAAGACATTTCCCGTCGAGCCATTTCACTTTTCGCTTTATATTTCGCACCTCTCCATAGCAGGTCCGAAGTCTGTTGCTGAATCCACGGCAGCAGCTGTGAAATGGGTGCACAGTTTAGCTGGATTGTCATCTCCAACCGATAACGACATGGTAAAATATGCGCTGCAAGGCTTCAAACGTAAGTTTTCGTCGCCTCCTGTTAGGAAAGAGCCTGTCACTCCTGATATTTTATCAAAGATCCTGGTAGCTCACGGCCATCCTCATGCCACTTTGGCCGACCTCCGCGTGTTATTTGTATGTTTTATAAGTTATGCTGGTTTTTTACGCTTCGATGACACGAGGAAAGACTGTATAATTTCATCAGACCGTATGACCATTCATCTACGACGGTCAAAAACAGACCAATTTAGACAAGGAGCTGACATCGTTATCGCACGGACATTCAAGCCTACATGTCCAGTCGTTGTCGCAGAACGTTATTTTTCTGCTTTAGGCGACCCCTCGGGATCTTCTTTGCCTGTGCTTCGCAGATTAATCAACACCAAAAAAGGTCTTGTTCCGTCTGCCCATCCTCTCAGTTACACACGCACGCGCGAGATTGTGGTGGATGCTCTGCGTCCTTTTGTTTCCGATGTTTCTATGTTCGGTCTTCACAGCCTGCGTGCCGGGGGCGCGTCCGCCGCATGTAACGCTCACGTCCCATCATTTTTGGATTCTAAACAGAAACGATGGAGGACGGACAAGGCACGTAATGCATACTTGAAAGTTGATTCCAATGCTAGCCTATTGGCTTCCAAGTCACTGGGTATTTGAGTATCTCTTTGAAAGTAAATATAAAAGTATGCTGTGGCAGTAAAATATTAATGTCTATCAATATGATTTGAGTATAATCGAGAATAAATGAATTTTGGACAGCAAGGTTCGCGCTCGCTAGGCCTGCCCAATGTTCACCAAAGGAACTTTCTTGTTTATTGTCATTTTTGTTAATTACTTTTATTCACTTGAGGTAGAATTAGAAAAGAAATGCATTTTCTGACGTAAGAATGAAGGAAGACAAGCAAATTAAACACCATTATGAGTATGGCTAAGCAAATGGCATTTGGTCTTGATAATTGAGGTATTCTTGTCATACACACTATCTGTTAAGAATAACTGAAATGTTGTGTTTTTCTAATCAAGCGGATCTTAGTTAACATAGACTCACGTGTTTCAGACATTTCTGCAACGTTTTAAGCATACATGTAATCAAAAACATAAACATCCTGGCAACAAAACATTTGACACTAAGGCCCCCATGAAACGATGTCCAATTGCAGCCAAAATTGTTGGATCTACTAGTGATGATAAGTCACACTAACTGCGCCACTCACCATAAAGAAAGCAACAGATTCCACAAAAGGTGCAACAATTAAGCATGATGGCATAATCATCCGATTTAATAAAGCCCAATTTTGCTAAGCCACAAATTTGAGGCAGTGATCTTTGTATTATTTTCCTCTGGTTGAAATTAACTTCCACCAATAATTCACACTATAAATCTCAGACATTTTTCGTTGCGCATGTGTTCGAGTGCTGAACCGGTCTTCACTCGATTAGAATCAAGTCAATATAATGTTTACTAACACTGATGTGTAATGAGCACTAATGCACCATGCCCTTAACGTTTTAACTGAAATCTGCAAAATAAATGCGCCTGTAATTCATCTGATCAGATATATTAATCTACAACACTGAAATAGAAGTAACGAGGAAAAACTTACCACCTTTTGCAAAGACAATCACGACATGAACCTGAGTAATCTTTACAAAAATCCAAAATTTGTGCAGTTTTTATTCATGTCGAGGCGCAATGCATGTCAACCGATAATGAAATGTTATTGTTTATTGCGCATGTCTGTGAACGCCATAACCTAATTATAACCACTATTGTTATGCAAATAACAATAGACCTTGGGGTTTTTCCCTAAAGCTGAAACTGATGCTGTGTTGAGGATCATTTATTGCATAAATGAATTATTTGTTATTGAATCGATGGAGAAAACATCCAACAGCATGTAGGCTTCTTCGACATAGATGAATATTTGCAAAACAAAATTTACATTTTGAAGATATTTTAGTCAAGTGAAAAATATATTCCTCATTATAGATTATAGATTTGAAATCAGGATATATAGCTACTTTATATATTTACGGTTTTTCCAGATCAGTTTTCTTGTTCCTGTTTTTGTCTGGAACATCAAATACTTGCATTTTAAAAACTTCCACAAAGCTTCAGACTGTGATACATCTTGTTATTGAGAACCAAACATATGTCTCTCTCGAATCTAAAACAAACGTATTTGGGGGCCAAAGGCTGTAGGGGCGGACTTGATTCTAGACGCTGTCTGAGGCAATATCAGCGTTTTCAAGACCTTGTTTCGAAGTATTGTTGCCCATGATGCAGTTGTGAGTTACCTTTTAATTTTCTAACCAAATCAATTTTATATACATACATTGTTTAACAATTTATTTATTTACTTTGGGGGGGGGGGGGTGGTGGGGGAGGCGGCTTTGGAAAAGTTTGAGGCGCCATGGCCGCCTCTTGTTTTTCACATCAACAATGTTGCAACAACAAAGCAAGTTTCTCACTTGAATGCTATATCTTTTCTTCCTTGAGTGAAGGAAAGCTTTCTTTATTCCTCCATTAGTTTCCTTCCTGTTCTTCTTTGTTGAACATATTTGTTTCTGAAACCTTTTCTGAAACATATAGTGACGTTATCATACTTAAGAGGAACAGTCTGCACTGTCAAGAACCCAGTAAAATGTGTACTTTTGTTGAATTTTGCCTCGGTAAATAAATCTAGAATGTATTTAATGTTCTCCCATTAGGGCAGTTTGAGCGTACTTAGAGCACTCTAGAGTCAACGTCTTCACAAAGTTGTTTAGAATTATCCGTTTAAATGTAAACAGAAATAAATCATACTTCCAGTCGTTCTTTCGTTCTCTCATAATTTAGCAGCAAATACATCACAACAAAACAATGAGATAAAACTCAAAAATGGAGTAAACATTGTAGTTGTAATTTTATTTTGAACATTTTTCACCAAGGAGATTAAACCTACAGATGAAGTCAGAGAGATGTTGCAGATATTAAAATGTAACTATTTAAAAAGGTTTATTTGTTTAGTTTGTGTATACAATACTCTATTATAACATATTGCAGACAATTTATTTTCCTAAGATTTTAGTGCATCCAGGGGGCACACTGCCAAATTAGGGGGCACACAGAAAACGTTTGATAAAGTTTGATAAAGTTGAAAGAAAAGGGGTGGGGCACATGTCCCTCTTTGCGCCCTTGGATCTACAAATGTTTCCAGTCCTGAAAGATAATTGAAAAGAGCAAACAATCTCAAGCCATTTGTAAATGACTTGAGGAGTTGATAGTTTGAGCTGAAGATCTTGACTGTAGGACCGTCAAGGATAATGAGCTGGTCATCCTTGTTTACTGCTATAGCAGTGGGATTTTGTAGATTGTCAAGACACCAACCAAGATTGACCTGCAGTGTGCAAAACTTCACCGTTCGGGCTTAGTTTAGTGAGTTTTTGTTTGCGTTCTTTGTTCACTACAACCATATCACCTGTGGAAAACGATGCGATGAGTGTTCCAGTGACCTGCGCCCCTCTCATTAATCCCCAATTTTCTTTTGCCAGAAGTGTCCCAAATTCAACTGTGTTGCGGCTCTCATTGAAGCCAATAAATAACAGGTCATAGATCAAATCTTCGATGTGTCCCTCATCCACATCGATGTAGTCATGGAGAAGCTCTTGTCTGACCTTCAAGATTGCAAGGTGATTTGCATCAGTTTTTGCAGATTGTACCATATTCACTGTTTTCTCTCCAAAAATGAAATTTGAAAGTGTTTTACCTTTTCTTTTGTATATCATGTTTTTTCCCTCTGTTTGATGTTGGTTATTTCTACCTCTGCTGTCCTGGCAATATTGTTCATGGAGCATGTTGTCAAGTCTTTTTTGTAAATATGGCAACCTTGCGGAAACATTGGTGTCACATTTGTAGAGTTGTGAAACCCCTTCATTGACTTTTTGTTGGGATTTATCAATAGCCATTTTAAGACTAACGAATCAGAGTCTGCAAATCAGTTGCTCACATGTGATACAGTACAGGCACAGTTGTTGACCGTGATGAAGGTCACACTTAAAGATGTTCATCTTGGATTCTTTTTTGGAGTTGGACTCTTCTTGCAACTCTGTTAAAGTTTTCATTATGTGAGTCCTCAAAGCAACCCAACGCTGATGTGCCTTTTGACATTCCTGGCAGAGATAATGTTCACAATTCATACATCGAGAAATTGCCTCATTTTCCTCATCACATGCCTGACATATGGCCTTTGACATGACGTATGACCCTTCACCTTGCAAAAGCTGTTCCTGCTTGGTGACTTCATCCACCAGGGTAATCAGAGGGTAGTTGCTGGGTAACTTTGTCACTCCATCTTGTGGTAAGATGGTTTCTCTCTGACACAGAGGGCATGTAAGCTTGTTATTGTCTGGATCTTGACTTTGCTTGAGTTCTTCAAGACATTTGAGATAGAAACTGTGAGCAGTCAAGCATTTTGGGTTCTGTGTAACAGATACAACAGATTGAACACTCCAGATGTCCTTGGATGATCTTGCTCAGCATTGACTCCGCAGTTATCCCTTCAGCCATCTTGAATTTATGATGCAAAGAAACAAAGAAACAAAGAAACAAAGGAGCGGGCGAGGAGGACGTTCACTTCCCCTTTGGCCCCTTTCCCCCTGCACACCCAAAAAATTCTCTACGGACTTTTGTTTTCTTTTCAAAAATTTGTTCGCCGCCAATCCCTTGACAAATTTCTGGCTTCGCACCTGCATTGCACTGATTTAAAAGACGTTAAAAACACCTTAAGGTGAAATCAACTCACTGGAATGCCTTGCTTGAATGTATTTATAGGCAAATATTTTCATTTAAAGTTATATTGTATTGGATTTTATGAGAACAGTAATGGTTATCAGAGCCTATAACATTCATGAACATGGTACTATGGGGTCATATTGGCATCAAGTCCCTGGCCTACAACAGGGTAGTATTAACTTTTAATATTTTTATTTTAGTATTGTTTTTATATTTCAAAGTGTGCGTAAAGCCATGTTTGTTATCATTCTTTGTGTAATTCAATGTTTGTTTGCATCAGGAGATCAACTCGACAGTAATTTAGTTTACTTTTTTGTAATCCTACAGGGGTGCTACCTTTGTTTCTGTTTCTGTTAATTTAATGTAATTTTTTTAGTTTTTCTACCTAGGAAATCAATAAATGAAATGAAATGAAATGAAAGTGAGGTAACACACTTTGATTGACTAATTTTAACTTCCATCTTGTAAACCTCAAAAGTTAATTTAATACTTACAATGTTTAAATGTGTTGTAGCAGTTTGATTAACCCAGTAGCATCTGACACAGGTAGCAACATATTACAAATAAACTAAAACCCAAATATTGATTTCCTCTCTAGCTGGTGTTATTGTAACGTTTTATGAATGCAGCAAACACTGAATGGAATAATATATATTATATGGCTCACCTGAAAGAGTGGGTTTCATAACCTACCAGAAGGGGCACTGAATGATTCTATAAAACTTTGCTGACTTTGGTCGCTATTGACAACACAAACACTGCATTTACAACGTGCTTATTTGTAAGGTCTGAAAAATGTATCTATACTGAGACGCAATAAAAACTTACCACTTGTTTTGGAATAGCATAAAATTCTAATGGTTCAAAATGAGACAACACAACAATTTGGATTAGAAATGTTGGCATTTTATTGAGGAAATGTCCACGTTTTGTCCACTGTACTCGATCCCATCTGTATCCACTTCACCGCGAGTGCACATATTACATTTGTGCATTGTGATTACTGATAATTTAAGGTCGAAAAAGTGCTAAGTTTCTATTGCGTCTCAGTATATATTTAGCACATTCATCTAATATCAACCAACACTATTGCCTGCAGATGGGGAATTCCTATTTTCTTTGTTACATTTTTTGTACAAAGAAAACGTGCGTCGCCAGGTTTATTTTTACCTTGAGTGGGTATAGTTTTTGGAAATGTTTGGAGTTAGGCGATCGATCAGTATGTACAGTACATGTATGTGTGAGCATTGTGGCCTGAGGGTACAGGGACTGCTTAGAGCCCCTTGTGGGGTACAGATAGTTTTCTCAAAAACCCACACCCCAAAAGATGAAGAAATAAATAAATGAAAATCTGACCCTCCCCTGGTGATGCTCATGAATTATAATTCTATAGGATAAGTAAATATTTTAATGAGAAACGTACATTACTCAGATCTTCTATATGTAGTTTTATACAAAGACATTGTGCCTCATATTGATAATTTCTTAATATGAAAATGATCTAAATGTGGGAAGGAAATATATTCAGTAAAGTAGGTGTAATATGAACACACGTTACTATAAACTTCGACTTCTAAATCTATATATTAAACTAAACTAAATGTTAAAGAGCAAAGACATATATTCAATGGCCAAACTATATATTTATGTGCAAAGCCAATTTATGTGCAAAACCAAACATAATACATGACCAAAAACCAACAAGTATTAGGCCAAAAAATATCTCCGGTTTCTGGTCATCGGTCGGCTTCAAAATCGGTGCGGAGACGCGCTTTTTTCGGCGTCATATACATAATGTATGTTGTTAAACTACTTACAAGACTCACGTGGATGTTGAATGTATAAGTCACTTATTTAAACTTTTAGTTTTGTCATTCAGAATAAGAGCTATGGATTGTTGAAGAAGCGTGTGTTATGTGAGCTGACTAAATATCATTAATAGAGAATCGCAATATTTAACGTCCATGCTACTCAGTCAGTATAACAGAATAGGTTAATTAGTGGCATGGGACGCAGATTAACTATTTTGTCATCATAGTTCTATTGGTTCCTCCAAGTTCCATTGATAAGTTTTTGACAAAACACAATACATAGTCATACAGATTATGTTCCACAGGCTAAAATGTTTAAAAATACAAATAAATCTTCAAAACGTTTCCCATTTTACAAACTTATTACACTGCTTAATTGTTTAAAATTTGTTATTATTTGTTTTGATTAATTTGAGAATGTTTAGATATTCGATAAACCAAACGAAGAGACACTAAACTATATTGATATTTTGTTTGCTTTGAAAACACGAACTATTAGGGCCTATGCAATTAACAAAAAGATGTGAAGAATAACAGTTATTTTTCATTTCACCATAATTATGGACAACTTTTAAGTCGTTTATATCACTTTTTTATGATGTTCGGTTTACCAACCGACAACACCTCCTGAGATATTTGAGTTTAAATTTTTCTTTCCTTCTAAACATTGCTCAGTAGGCTTTTACTGTAAATGACAACCTTAACTTGACTTAATTCTTGCACCATAATAGGTCTATCTAAACATTGCTCAGTAGGCTTTTACTGTAAATGACAACCTTAACTTGACTTAATACTTGTCACCATAATAGGTCTATCTAAACATTGCTCAGTAGGCTGTTACTGTAAATGACAACCTTAACTTGACTTAATACTTGTCACCATAATAGGTCTATTATGTAATAACTGTTGGGATTCATTTCCATGGTCTACATTTCATGTCTTATATTTTGCTAGATACCTTTCTGTTACACTCTGTGATATATTTATGTACAATTTCCACCGGTTACTGCCAACTTACCATTGGGAGTAATGTAATGCATGTTTAAATGTAAAAAGAAATAAATCTAACTTTCATTCGTTTTGTAGTTCTATCATAATTTAGAAGCAAATACATCCAGGTAAAACTCATTAAGGAGATTAAACCTACAGCTGAAGTCAGAGAGATGTTGTAAATATTAAAATGTAACTATTTCAAAAGTATATTTGTTTAGCTTGTATATACAGCATAGCAATAAGACAATACTCTATTATAACATATTGCAGACAATTTATTTTCTGGAAATTTGAGTTTGTTTTACTTTTTGAATATACCTTTACACATTCATAGATAATTAATAAATAAACATTTCGTCGCTTCAGTGCAAAAACGTTGTAGGCCTATACAAAAATGCATAAGCCTAAAATGTCATATCTCCATCATCAATTTGTCTACTTTGGCATTAACACGCTTTGTGGAGTTCAAAAGTATTGTATCTTGTGCCACAGATTTGCACATCCATCCGGGAATTTAAGGAATTTATTCTGAGCAAAATTCGTTAGTTCAAAAAGTGTTAAATGCGAGCTTAAAGTAATGGGAAGATTCTACCATCAGTTTTATACAAAGTAAGTTTTACATTACAAATTTACAATGTTATTTTTTTTAATAACCAATACTTTACCAATAACGTCTTTTAAATTTGTCTATATTAAACTTGATAAAGGTATAACGCACTCAAAGTTAACATTTTTGAAGTGTTGATTGATAAAAAAAGGTTAAAGTGCTGTTTTACTCAGGGGCACACTGCTAGATTAGTAAGGGATTTACATGACCTCAATTTTTTTTCACGAATATCTGTGATTTTATTGTTCTATGCCGTCAATGAGCCGTTGTCTGTGGAAACCAAACATTAT
>CM055818.1:58562188-58596573 GCA_029582265.1 Zoroaster sp. YZ-2022
GGTCACCCCAAACAGTGTGGTATCCCTTCAAAGTGACCCAAGACCGGTGGTGCAGGCCCGTTTGGCGGAAATGTACCGCCTGATACACAGGACAAGCAACTGTACCCTCACAGTTACAAGCCAACTAGCCCCCTTCCTCTATGGCTAAGCCCTCCTGGCTTGGATCTTCCTTGCTTAGTAGCCTCCTAGCTACGACGAGTGCCTCTCCCTAGAGCCTAAAAAAGGATCACCCTTCCCGAGTTGATGGACCAGGAACTAATCCCTAGTTCCCCTTGGCATCCCACCGTGGTCCCACTCTAGTGTCAAGACTACCCTGCAGTGGCAAACACTCAATATGAGGTAACGCACACTTACTGTAGCCTCCTGTGTACTCTGGGGCAAGCACTATAACACGTCCGTCCCAGACAAGATCCAATCAGCCACTAACTTCGCTCTGATCGTACGCACACACGGCAAGTGCTGCGTTCCGGCACCAAATGCTGTACCGCCCTCCTTTGTTCACAAGTGTTTAGCAACTGCGCCCGCTTGCGCTCGCCTTGCACAAGCCATAGCTCCATTTGCGCTACAATATTCTGTAGACCAAATGGTGAGTCACATACTCGTGCATTTTGTATTCAAGGTCATAGTTCATAATGGGTGGGATCGGAGGAATGCTGACAATATTATTTTACACAGTTGCTTGCATTGGAGGAAGTATGTGGGTAGTTTTGGCGGGAATTTATTTGTTTGTCAGTTTTATATTTTGAAGACGATTCTTGTATGCATGCTTGTTTGTTTGTTTGTTAGCATTTCTTTATAATTTTTTTTTTTTTTTTGTAATCTTTTTTTTGAGTGATACATGTTAAAATGTATACGTGGTTATTGGAATCGGACCAAATTTCCCATACACAAAGTATGGTGGCTCAGAGAGGCTGCACAAATCGCACAAACGTTCATACCCCTATGTGAAAAAGTCATTTCAAACACAGCACGGCAGAATTCCAATCGATCCGGCAATTTTAGCAGCAATTGGACATCACTGCAATTGGACATTGGAGGCAACGTGCACAGAGACCAGAAATCAGAAACTTTTTGGGGGGGTTTAAATTACAGATTTTAGTTTCGAAAGGATTCCATGTAATGATTTCGTTGTAGTGACCAAATAAACACCCCCAAATGATTTCTTGGAATCTTGCCCAGGTACATGTACTTGTATATGTTCTGTAGACCAAATGGTGAGTCACATACTCATGCATTTTGTATTCAAGGTCATAGTTCATAATGGGTGGGATCGGAGGAATGCTGACAGTTGCTTGCATTGGAGGAAGTATGTGGGTAGTTTTGGCGGGAATTTATTTTTTTGTTTGTCTGTTTTTATATTTTGAAGACTATTCTTGTATGTATGCTTGTTTGTTTGCTGATTTTTGGTAATTCATTTTGTGTGAATATTTTTAAAGGGAGTAGTATATGTAAATGGGGCTCCTTGCCCACTTGCAGATTTTTTTCATAAAAATGATATTTATTTTCATAAAAACGATTTTTTTTCCATAAAAATGATTTTTATATTTATAAAAACGATTTTTATTTTTATAAAAATGATTTTTTTCAACAAAAAATGATGACTGATTTCGTATATGTAAATATGGAAGAAAACTAAGTTATATAAACTTTTTAAGGCCAAAAATGATTTTAGTATATGTAAATGTGGTTCAGTAGTTGATTTTTGATAAAAATGACTTTTATCAAAATATAAATATTGTCGTTTTGGGTTGTTGATGACGTCATAGGTTGATGTATTTAAAAAAGGGTGGGGTGTGGTTTGTGTATTAAATAAAAAGGGTGGTGGAGTAGTATATGTATATTTAGTACGTCGTGGGCAGTAAGGGGACTAAAAGGTACTAAGACTGATTTTTTGAATATATAAAATCTTGCACGGAAAAAATATTAAATCGATTTAAAAACCTCACACATATAAAAATGAGAAATCGATTTAACATTATCTAGATATATAGTAAAGATAGTATGGAAGAGAGAAGAAGATATTTATCGAAATGGACATTGCGAGAATTGAAAGAGTTTGTGCAAGAACACAGACCAATGATATTAGTACAAAATCAAAAGGGTAAAGTAGATAAACATTCTTATTACGAAGCGGTAAAAAAATATATAAAATGACATAAACCAAGACCATTAACAAAGCGTCAACTTGAGGTTGTTATAGAAGATGAAGCTATTCCGATAGGACCAGGAAGACATTTGCGAAAAGATTTGTATAAGATTGTGAGAGATTGGCGGCGCGGTGTTTTAGAATTTGACGAACCGCCAATTGACGGTGGAGAATATTTGCGAAAGCGAATAATAACCTGTAAGTAACCTGTAAGTAACCTGTAAGTAACCTGTAAGTAACCTGTAAGTAACCTACAAGTAACTGTTAAGTAACTGTTAAGTAACTTACAAGTAACTGTTAAGTACCTACAAGTAACTGTTAAGTAACTGTTAAGTAACTACAAGTAACCTACAAGTAACTGTTAAGTAACTACAAGTAACTGTTAAGTAACTACAAGTAACTGTTAAGTAACTACAAGTAACTGTTAAGTAACTACAAGTAACCTACAAGTAACTGTTAAGTACCTACAAGTAACCTATGAGTAACTTGCTAAGTCATTTAGTCTAGAATCGCATAATCGGTAGGTTGATCCGTTTTTAAAATCAATTTGCAATGTTTCATGCACTTGCATTCTCATTTTCTCGAATGCAAAAAAATATCTGTACTACCTTTTTAGCAGCTAAATCAACACAGATGTAAACTCGATTGATGTTGATTTAGATAAACAAAAAGATCTTATAGAAAAACTTTATTATAAATAAATCGAGATTTAACGCGAATTTAAAACTATCCTTTACATCTTGTACATAATGTAGGTGTCGTCTTGGTACCCATGTTACATTTCATACATGCGAGAGGAATAGATTTTCCAGCCTTTATACGACTCTGATGCAACCCACAAAATGCTTCCCCACACACGCTAGATTTTGAACACGCGCTAGTTGAACCCACTAAAAGCCATTCGCACGGAATAATCTTTTCGACCGGTAAAGCATTTAAATGTTTTTTAATACTCAACAAATAATCTTTTTTATTTACTTTACCATTTTTGTCAGATGGGGTTTCCATCGCTATATTATTGTTGTCAACATACTCTTTCAGTTGCGCGACAGTCTTTATCCAAAAATTTATCTTAGTCGTCGTCATCTTTACTATAAATCTAGATAATTTTAAATCGATTTCTCAATTTTTTAAGTCATATAATTTTGAAACTAAATTAAAAATAGATATTGCATTCATCAAATGCGAGTAAACGACAATAAGTGTGTTTCGATTCTTTTAGAGTATAAATGACTTGAATTACTTTTAGTCTTAAACTTACGTCGTAAGATTTAGTACCTTCTCATTTATAAATTTTTTCTTACTATCGTCAAACTCTTTAGTTATTGTATTCTAAATTCGAGTCTTATTTGTCATTTCTAGTCTAGTACCTCACATATCTAATTTTAAATAAGCTCGTTTTAGTTTTTCAAAATCAATTTCTTTCTTTTGCGTTTTACTAGATGCATCTTTTTTATTCATTGCAAAACTAAGAGTGCTACAACTAGGAGTTTTCCAGCACGCATTTACCATACAATCAAAATATTTAGTTGCTTTTTTTTCTCAACAGTTGTAAGGTCATGTGATAAACAATTTGTAAGCCAATTATATTTTCCCAATCTACTTTTGCATTTACACTTGCGATTGGATAAACTGGACTGACACCAAAACAAAATTGTTCTGGTAGTTCAAAAAATAAATTTGCTTCTTGTCCTTTTGAATTTATATAACAAGTATATTCAAAATTACCATTATTTATTGTACTAGTGGTAGGATCTTTAATTATAATTTTACTAGAGTCAAAAGTACCAAATTCATCCATATTGAGTTTTTTTTCTTCACATATTTCTTTAGCTTGAATACTACAATGTAATATCAATCTCCATATTAATATTAAATGTTTTTTAAAAGCAGACACACTTATTGTCGTTTACTCGCATTTGATGAATGCAATATCTATTTTTAATTTAGTTTCAAAATTATATGACTTAAAAAATTGAGAAATCGATTTAAAATTATCTAGATTTATAGTAAAGATGACGACGACTAAGATAAATTTTTGGATAAAGACTGTCGCGCAACTGAAAGAGTATGTTGACAACAATAATATAGCGATGGAAACCCCATCTGACAAAAATGGTAAAGTAAATAAAAAAGATTATTTGTTGAGTATTAAAAAACATTTAAATGCTTTACCGGTCGAAAAGATTATTCCGTGCGAATGGCTTTTAGTGGGTTCAACTAGCGCGTGTTCAAAATCTAGCGTGTGTGGGGAAGCATTTTGTGGGTTGCATCGGAGTCGTATAAAGGCTGGAAAATCTATTCCTCTCGCATGTATGAAATGTAACATGGGTACCAAGACGACACCTACATTATGTACAAGATGTAAAGGATAGTTTTAAATTCGCGTTAAATCTCGATTTATTTATAATAAAGTTTTTCTATAAGATCTTTTTGTTTATCTAAATCAACATCAATCGAGTTTACATCTGTGTTGATTTAGCTGCTAAAAGGTAGTACAGATATTTTCTTGCATTCGAGAAAATGAGAATGCAAGTGCATGAAACATTGCAAATTGATTTTAAAAACGGATCAACCTACCGATTATGCGATTCTAGACTAAATGACTTAGCAAGTTACTCGTAGGTTACTTGTAGGTACTTAACAGTTACTTGTAGGTTACTTGTAGGTTACTTGTAGGTTACTTGTAGTTACTTGTAGTTACTTGTAGGTTACTTGTAGTTACTTAACAGTTACTTGTAGTTACTTAACAGTTACATGTAGTTACTTAACAGTTACTTGTAGTTACTTAACAGTTACTTGTAGGTTACTTAACAGTTACTTTTTGGTTACTTGTAGTTACTTAACAGTTACTGATTACTTAACAGTTACTTGTAGTTACTTAACAGTTACTTGTAGGTACTTAACAGTTACTTGTAAGTTACTTAACAGTTACTTTTTGGTTACTTGTAGTTACTTAACAGTTACTGATTACTTAACAGTTACTTGTAGTTACTTAACAGTTACTTGTAGGTACTTAACAGTTACTTGTAAGTTACTTAACAGTTACTTGTAGGTTACTTGTAGGTTACTTGTAGGTTACTTACAGGTTACTTATAGTGTGACAGCTCAAAATGAATATATCACGACACGGATGGTGTACATTTTAAGCGGTCTTGTTCTTTTAATGGTGTGACTGCATTTACTCAAAAGGAAAAACCCTGAAAAGATACAAAATACAATTCCTGTATAAATATAATGAATTGGAAAATACTAATAAAAATAATAAATGTGAACTCTCTTTACACAGTGTACTTTAACTCAAAAGTTAAGTTATTGTCAAATAAGAAAATACAAGGCATGGGAATGCTTTAACTTGCAAAGTCAAATAAAGAAACAAATAACTATCTATAGCACAAGTGTAATTGAACGACCTCTATCAATGTGAAGTTAATAAATCACAGACTTGACCCAGTCTATTCATCATTCAAATAATGTAAGAAAATTAGGTGTGAATATAATAATAGGAAATATAATCAAAAAGATAACTATTAACTAGATAAATTAAAGATAAAAAATAATCAGTCAAATGATGAAGACTAAGAAATTATGTAAACAGCAATGGATAAAACTAATAAGTAACAAAAATAAAATACAAGTATTTTAGGCTAAGTTGTTATTGACCCTATGATGCTCTAGAAAGTTAAATACCCAAGAGGACAATAAAACTGGTGGTCATTCCTAGTGGTTGCTAATGGAATGGAAAATAGAAATGATCACATATCAATTGCTGGAGAAAACTTGAATAAGAACAACCATACTATTATCAATAACAAAGCAATATCGATGGACAGAATTGTGTGCAAACCTATAGGCAATTGATAATTAGATTTCATATACTCTAGAAACACTCAGCTAATAGTCTAGGGACTTGATACTCCAGAAACGAAATGAGCATGCCATAATAAATCAAGGTTTCTTGCGCCACTACCAAGTACCAATATACTTGCAGCTGAGGAAAACCACATGTTATTATGGCTAGGTCACTCCTATAGTTGATACGTGTACAATATTTTAAGTGGTGGTCTAAGGTTAAAGAAAAGCAGTTTGATCACAGTATTAAATTTATGAATGTTTCCAAACTAGATTTACTGAGTGTATAAAATACTAAACTATGGTGAATATTCTAAAATAGATCAGATGATTAAAAATGCATCCATCCTTAAAGGAGCACACTCATACAAAGTGAAAAAGGAAATTAAAAGGAACTAAAGAAAGTTAACAAATACTCCTAAAATGTATAAATGAAGACAATCTTATTAAAAGTAACTAAAGAGAATAAAAGCTAAAAAGTAATTCATTTTGTAAATGAACTCAATGTCATTTAAACAAATCAGCAAATCAGTTAAACAAATAATTCACTTTCCACCGACTAAACTACTGAGTAAACCAACTAATTTTCTGACTAGATGTCAAAATAATACTCAGAAAACACTAATTAATAACTTGATAATAAGTGTGATAAAAGAACAAATTAAATGAAGGTACACTCACCCCAGTCTAATCAGTGGGAAGCCATTATGAGGTGCAATGAAGAACTTGAATATTAAGTGTACACTGTATACATATGGACAGCACAATATTTTGATGATGTGGCCCAAACAGAAGCTGTGGTGGTTATGACCTCAAGACAAAGCAACTTCTTAGATGGTATCAACTTTTAAGGGTCAAGCGAGGGCGCAATATATAAAATAGGGTACGTCAATTCTACCTGTCACAATAGGTTACTTACAGGTTACTTATAGGTTACTTACAGGTTACTTACAGGTTACTTACAGGTTACTTATAGGTTACTTACAGTATCGTCACGATCAACAGGGCATGGAATCAGACCGCTAGTTTTAGATTAACTCAGTGACTGAAAATAATATCCCACAGGATAAGGTCGTTATTACCGTTGTTGTTGCATAAATGAGCCAGTAATTTTCAGTCACTGTGTTAATCTTAAACTAGGACATTGATACCATATCAAAAGTCTGCTCTGATCATGACGATACTGTCCTTTTAACCCTAACATTCCCAAATTCTCCAAAATACTCTTTGCTAAAGTGAAGTATTTTGAAGGATTGAGGTTACATGCTACATGCTCTTTGCTTAAAGTGAAGGATTTTGGAAGATTCAGGTTATGTGTAAGCAAATGGGCCTAGGGAGTTAAGGTTATTAATGTGTAAATGTTTGTGTATAAAATAGTATTATCAGCCAATATGGAAGCCAAGTTTCCTTTTTTTGTTTGTTTGTTTTTTGTGATACAGACAATAAAACATAATCTTATCTAATCTTATCCAAAAGAATATTAAAAGTTCATAATGGATGGGAGGAATGCAGGCATACTCAGTTGTTTCTATTGCATTACAAAAAATAAACACAAACCTCCCCCCCCCAAAAAAAACAAAAAACAAACAAACAAACAAACACAAAAAACAAACAAAACAAAAACCAAACCCCCCCCCCCAAAAAAAACCCTCATAAAACACCCAAAACCCCAACTTTCCTTCATGTACATGTAGGAATCATAAAGGAAGTATGTGTATGTGGGTATGTGTTATACTATCTGAAAGGCTCATTGCCAGCTGCAGGATCCCCAATGGTGCGTACCCAGGCAATCATAAGTCCCCTAGCAACATTGAGATTGCCTGGGTACCATTGGGGAGTACCATTGGTGTAACCCCTTCTGCATTACTAGCTAATGTATGTACAACATTGAGGTTGCCTGCATGGGTACCATTGGGGGAGTACCCTAGGTGACAACGTCCCCCTTCTGCATTACTAATGTATGTACAACATTGAGGTTGCCTGGGTACCATTGGGGAGTACCCTAGGTGACAACGTCCCCCTTCTGCAGTACTATATACTGTAAAAGAATGCTTCCAAGGTTTTTGGTTAAAACGTGTTTGTTCTTGAAATTCATCATCAGTACTCCAACAGATTTAATCATCACCAAAAAGAATATATTGTCATGATCTGAGATTACCCATTTCATGATTTCACTAGTTTCTAGTAAGCATACAGCGGGTACAGAGCCTCCTTGAATTTAATACCATCCCTTACACTAAATACTGTGTACACGTACGTATAGTAGCCGGTCCCCTCAGTTCCTAGAAATAGTCTTGGGGCTTGCACATTCCTTTGTGGTTTTGCCACACCTTACAGCCAGTTGATTGTTTCAACAGCCCTTTTCTATATGTGTAGAGATTGTTCAGCACTTGCTACATGTACCTGTTTCTCACACAGTCAACATTGTTTTAGCACTCTCACTTTGAACACAGAATTCTTCACCGGTTTTCCTATTTTTCCCTTTGAGAACCACAGTCATGTAAGTAATTCTTTACTTTGTACTCTTGTAGATTCATAAAGTCAGTCATTTCCAGCCAGGAGACATTCTGCTACCAGTTTTTAGGCAACATTTGTGACTGTACCTTTGAGGCTTTATACTAGATGAGACAATTGGAAATGTACTTGGCTCTTTGTAGATGAATATAACCTTTTAGAGAATCTTTAGAGTTAGCCTTTTACTGTTAATCACCATTTACTATGACGAATCTTGTAGCTAGACTGTAGAGTCAAGTGATCTTTACAACATTTCAGAGAGTTTAAGATTTTAGCATTTTACTGTTTCCTTTAGAGATTTACTTTCTGTGAGCAATCTCTATATTTAGCATTTGCGATTTTGATTGACCACAACCCTTAGGCAAACATGTTGGAGCGATCCCTTGATTTAGTGATTCATGGTTCTATAGCCTTTTCACCTTGTTTTGACTTAGCGATTGTATTGTTTACGCTCATTTATTTCCATTGCTTGGATTGATTCAACCTTTAGATTATCGGACCATTATATTATGAGTTATTTAGAATTGTTTGTTCTGTATTTTACATTACAGTTCACTGTAGAATAAAGACATTGGAAACCAGAGCTCTGTCCTTTGGCTGACTTATTTATTTTATGGGTGACACTCGCTGGTGATTTTGAGTTACGCCTACGTCCCAATACTAAGCAACACTCTCTTAAACCAGTACATATATATCCTCAATTTACCCTAAATGACGCACCTAAGGTTATATAATCAACTGGACAGTAACTTACAAATGAAATTAGCAGTTTGGTGTTTCAGTTTGTTTCAGTGAAGGATTCTCTCGTAAAATGCTGAATTTCAATGCATGATCAAATGCGTGGACGTCTTGAGTGTCGTTTTTTGAGACGCACAGAATTGTGGTCATCAGAAAATTTATGTTGGTATAATGACTCACCCCAAAATGTTAAAGTTGATGGGGGCACAGAAAATGTACCCAAGAAGAAAAACTGTTTAATCATGTTTCATCTTATTCCAGGTGGTTGTAAAATTGTTTTTAATCTTGAAAATAAAAATATTGTTTTAGATTTTTTTAAATTTATGGTATAATTTGGAGAAGCTCTCAAAACTTTTAATAAATATTCTTGAAAGACCAATAAAATGGAAGGTGGTTAAAATTTTTGCAAAAAGTACTATAAAACTATGAAATGTGTAAAAATTCTGGTAACGTTTTGTCAAATAAAAGATTTCATTTCATAACCATGATATCAATGTTTCATTTTCTCAATAATTTTCCACTGCCGACGAAATAAACACCAACGAATTAAGTAGTCTTCGTTCACTTCTTCTATAAGGAATGTGTCCATTTTGAGGATCAGTATTTCTTTAAAAAATCATTACAAATGCAAAGCATTCATATCTTTTGGTTTCCACAGACAATAACTCGTTGATGGCATAGAAAAATAAAATCACATAAGTTCGTGAAAAAAAATTGAGGTCATGTAAATCCCTTACTATTTGTATCTAGTAAAATCAGTGGTTAAACAACTTTTTCCACTTTCACAAGCACTAACTTTCCAGTAAATCATACAATTTCACTGTGATTTTTATTTTTGTAACAAGTATGACTTAGCTAAGTTTATGCAACCATTAATACGCCATAGTTTTGTAAGTTTTCCGAGAAATGCTAAGCCAAAGATAAGTGCGTCATTTCACGAGTGCGGCGAATTACGTACACGGACGATATACATTTGATCAGCAGGGAACAATTTTTTTTTCATGAAATTATTTCAGGCAGAAATATTTTTCTGTGTACCTAATGCTAATTTTGAACACTGAGTAGTAAAACTTGTAGCTTTGCATAGTGAAGAGGATAAGTAAGATTAATTGCGGTGACACCATGTGAAATTATCAATTGAGTAGTAATTAGTTCTGAAAAGAACTGGAGGTTATAACTCAACGTTTCAATCAGTATGCTCTGATTGTTATCAGGAGAATTACTGAATAGTAGGGACTCATGATCATATAGCTGCGAAGCAGTAAAATTGCTTACCAGAAACATTTGCTTAGCAGATTTCTTTAGTTAGCAGCCAAACTTTGCATTTTGGCTGGTAGTCTGTCTATATTGCTTAGCAAAAATATTTGCTTAGCAAAATTCTCTGCTTAGCGGCTCTATGCAGTTGACCCCAGATCTTGAATTTTGTGCAGCATGTTGTGGATTTTGATGTTACTCGGTTTGCTATGCAATACAAAGAAAATCATTCATTGTGATGCTATTGTGCTCTATAAATAGAATAGACCTGTGAAGGTTACCCAAGCAACTGTCTTGTACTACATTAGGCTTATGCATTGCACAAGCAATTATTAAGCCCGGTGGCATGGTGGAAAATCAAGTTTTGTCACCTTTTTTTTTATGGGTATCTGGGAACCAGACCATTACGGTGGCCAGGTACCCGGTTCCAAAATTACCCATGGATGCACAGCACTACTTTAAAATTACAAGCATGTTACGCTGGTGATCAGTGTTTTTTTCAATTTTGTGAGTGATGTCAAGTATACATTCAAGTGGTTGATTTTTGCCTTATAAAATGCTTTGTCAATCTGTGGCAACAATAGTTGGGTATCAATGGTATAATAGATGCCATTTGTGCCAGAACAATATCCTAAACGGGCTAAGTTGTGTAGATTTTGCAGCAGGTGTGATGTGATAATGGGAGTATGATACAAGGTAGTAATTGTACCCATTTAGATTGGTCTGGCTTGCAGTTAATTTACATGTATTCAAAGAGAGTCACATGTATAGTCATAGAAGCAGTTTGGAAAAACTACCGATGGTGTTTTGAAGGGATTTCTTTCCCTGTTCTGATCAAATATAAAAATCTCCCAAAAGGTCATAGTTCATGTATGAGTGGGAGAAGTACTAATACAGACAATGTCAGTACACAATTGATTAGTCTGTGGGTACTCGGTTGAGTACAGAAGAAATCAAACAATGCTTATAGGTTTTGGCGGGACATTGTTTTATTCGTCAGTAATCCGTTTGTCAGTATTCCAAATAATTTAAATCATCACCAAGAATATAGACATTTGATAAGTAAGACTAATTGTGGAATTCTCTATATAGAATTTCACATGGTGTCACCTGGTTTCACATGGTGTTGCGGTGACACCATGTGAAATTCTCTATATAGAATTTCACATGGTGTCACCTGGTTTCACATGGTGTTGCGGTGACACCATGTGAAACTCTCTATATAGAATTTCACATGGTGTCACCTGGTTTCACATGGTGTTGCGGTGACACCATGTGAAATTCTCTATAGAGAGTTTCACATGCTGTCACCTGGTTTCACATGGTTTCACATGGTTTCACATGGTGTTGCGGTGACACCATGTGAAATTCTCTATAGAGTTTCACATGGTGTCACCGCAATTAGTATTACTTATCCTCTTGACCATGCAAAGCTACAAGTTTTACCAAGGGAATGATTTTGATTAAAGGTCATTATCCTGAATCCACATAAATCCACCAGTTTTGTCACACACAAAATGCTGGTGTCCTGAATCCATCAGAATACGCCAGTGTAGATATTGGACATATCCTGAATCCGCCAAAATCCACCACTAAATTTCTGGCGGATTTTGGCGGATTCAGGATACCATGCTCACATAAAGATTTTTATAGTATGTTGCTGCACAGAATCCATCAAATTCATCACCTAAATTTCTGGCGGATTTTGGTGGATTTTGGCGGATTCAGGATACCATGCTCACATGAAAATTTGTATAGTATGTTGCTGCATAGAATCCATCAAAATCTAACACATACAAGTGTTGGCTGGTTTGGGGTTGTTTTATTCGTTTGTTTGGGGTTTTTGCTGAAGCATGACAAATTCAGTATAAGCATCATGCATCCAAAAATAATTCATACATTATCTAAGGAATACACCTACCAATGAATGGAGGTGGCGACCCCACCAGCGCATTGTCTGTTAGGGTCATTTCATTGAGCCATTGTTTACAATGTACTTGCAGACATCTGATAAGGCCCAGTCAAAAGGCCATGTTTTTGCTTTACTTCTCCCTGAACCCTGTCAGCACTTGCAAAAGATAAGACTTGGCAATGTCCCAACAATAGGACAGGCACTGACCCAGCAGTGCATGTATGTATGTTCCTACATGTACAGTACATGTACCTCTACGGTACAGTACATGTAACTATAATCCATCAAAATACATCAACCAACATGACCAAGCAGTTAAAAAACTATTGAAATCCTGAATCCATCAAAATCCACCATATGCTCAATGTGGAGGTATCCTGAATCCATCAAAATCCTGCAGTACTGCTAGGCTTGCAATCCTGAATCCATTGAAATCCCCCAATTTGTTCAATATGGAGGTATCCTGAATCTGCCGAAATCCTCCAAAACAGGGGGATGGATTTTGATGGATTCAGGGTGGTTAGGGTTAACGATTAACACATCAACACTCTTTTCTAGGAATTATGGAAGGAAGTACATACATATGTACTTATAGCTGTACATGTACACTCACTGGCCATTAGTATTGCAACATCCCCAAATTTCAGTTTGGAAAACTGTGTTACAATAATTTATTTTATTTTATTTACACGACTTAAGACTTCTTGAAAGTGCCAGTGTTTTGAAGTCAATGTTCTTTTTTACTGTTCTTGCTCGGAAATTATGTAATACACGATTGATAAAATCAGATTAAATGATCATCTCACCTGTTACTTGTAAGTGCTATTTTGAGCATGTTGCAATACTTTTGGCCAGTGAGTGTATTATGAAATAAACGAATGCTTGGGTTTTGGTAGTAGATTGTTTGTTCTTGAAATTTGTCATCAGTATTCCAACAAGACAAAAAGACACTGATAATTGACTGACAGACAGCACAGCAATACAGACACACTTAGAAAGAAAGTGTGACAAGCCAGGATGATAAACAGAATTTTGGACAGGAAGACAAAACTAACTAAATAACAGTAACAAATAAATACAAACTAGGGAAATGGGGCAGGACATTTGGTTCTTAACCAGTTCGCGTCGGAGGCCGTGTATACACGCAATTTTTTTTGCACCATGGATCGGAGAGCGTCTAAACACGCCATAGGAAACTCCGGAATATTTGTATGCATGCTTGGTTGAGCCACGCATTTACGGTGACTTGCTCGGAAGATGTGGCCATGCGCTGTGGAAGCTTCCATTAACGTGTGTGTGGGAAAAAGAAACCTGCACAGGAGCCCAGAAAAACTTTTTTATTCCCGACGCGAACTGGCTAACCTTCCTACGACTACAAGGGTCAAAACCAGTCAAAATTTTGATATACATGCCAAGGTATATCTAGTGCACTTAAAAGTCGAACACTGTCAAACCTTGTGTGGTAAGTACATTTACAGGTCAAAATGTTTTTGACTGATAAAAGCATTGTCTGGTATTGTTCAGGGTGGTCAAAATGACAGTAAAAACTAGTCGAAAAATACCCCTGTGTGCACATTTGGGTCAAGTCAAAACAGGCAGTTGACTGGTTTTGACCTCTTTAGAAACTTCCCACTAAAGTGCAGCAATAGTAGGAGGGTTAAAACATCCAAAATACATGAACAATAATTACAAGGACAATAGACACTTTCAGTGAAATAAAACCTGTAAGTTTCATTGTGTTGTTAACAAGAAGATATCATTTCGGTTTGCGGTAACACCATGTGATTATCTCAACTATCGCTAAGTGAGGTACAGATTCTGAAAAGAACCTTATCGCACAACTCGTATCTCGACTGTCGCTAAGTGAGATTATGGTTCAGGGGAGAACCAATATCGGGCAACTCGTTTCTCAACTATCGCTAAGTGAGAAATGTGGTTTAGGGAGAACCATCCATGGGGACTTCACATGTTCTTCTCTACGTTTCGATTAGTGTAGTCTTCATCAGGACAATGAAGAGGTTTGGAGATGCTGCTCATTAAGTAGTATTTGAAAATACAGGAACAAATATATATGCATTCAGATTGTTTTTTATTTATTCCAACCTATTTTGGAAAAATTATTTCACAAATTTCACAAATTTCACATGTAAATGTGTAAACGTGTACACGTCCCATCCCTATATTGAATATACATGTAGGCCGATATATGTAGACACTACTAAAATACAAACTGAAGATTATACATGCATCCCTCTTAAATGCTTAGGGCATAATAAGTACAGTTATGTTAACCCTCCTACACATGGAAGCCACTCCGATCCACAAAATTCTGTTCTTGTGTGCCACCCTAGGCCACTGTAAATGTTTGAACATATGGCCTACAATGTACCAATGGGAGACCACTTTACCCTGCAATCTCAGTGATGTGACAAAAGAAGGGTAACCATAGGAGGCCACTGGCAACAGCTAATGGCTTGGAGTGGCCTGAATGGGTTGTTTTAAAAATTGCACTGATTGTAGGAGGGTTATAATATTGGGCGCATGCAGTCTGTTGCCAACATTGTTCACTCTCCTGTCATATAGGCCTATACCAAACATTTCAACATTTCAACATTTCAACACAACTTGCCCTTTCAAACAAGAGAAATTATACCTGTAAATCACAGGTATATTTTTTTTCAAAAATCTTTGATTTTTTGGCAACTGGTCCGTAATCCAAGTTATTAAAAAAAAAATCTTGCGTATATACATGTATGTACTTGTTTCATTTACTGTATAAAACCACAATGCACGCACTCAAAAATTTCTTGTCCAGGTCAGAGATCAAATTGGTGGAATGTGGAAAGGAATGCAGACAATCTTGCACAATTGTTTGCAATGCTTTAGAAGAAAAAAAAACATAACGAAACACAAACATTCCTACCAGGAAACATTGAGGAAGTATGAGTTAAAGGGACAGTATCGTCACGATCATAGCAGACGTTCAACAGGGCATGGAATCATTGTCCTAGTTTAAGATGAACACAGTGACTGAAAATTACTGGCTTATTTATGCAGCAGTAATGGTAATATGACCTTATCATGTGGGGTATTATTTTCAGTCACTGAATTAAAACCCTTGTATACACGCAGTCTCCAAAATGCCACAAAAACTTGTCTGCTAAGTACACAATGCTTTTTCTATGCATGCCTTAAAATATTGCATGCTGTACACAAGAGTGGTACATGGATACCCCAAAATGCCCCTGGGACAAAAACAAAGTGTTCTGACCTTCACACAAACCGAGTGTGCCCCAGTGTGCCACATGGTATTTTGTAGATAACTCTTCCTATATGTACGAAAGTGTGTGCCTCAAATTGTCATGGTTGTGACATTTTGAAGTATGGGTCGACTTTGTTAAGAACTGATAATAGGAGGGGTCTAACACAAGCACCTGTTCCATGCCCTGTTGATTGTGAAGATATTGTCCCTTAAAGTGTTCAGCACAGGAATACTTAAGTTTTGGTGGGAAATTGTTTGTTCTTGAAATTCATCATCCGAACTACAAAAGAATTAAATCATCACCAAAAAGATATGACAGGGAAATATTTATGTGTACATCTGTAATAGCAGATTTTGAATTTTGTGTAGCATTTCGCTTGTATTGCATAGCAAACTCCTACACTGGGTTTCTTAACAAGGCCTATACAAATATTTGCAAGGACTACATGAAGTTAGTTTTCTTGCATCTGAGAACTGATTGTTGCTGTTCAGTACAGTGTAACTGTACATGTACATAGACAGATAACCTTCTGGTAAAAAAAAAATCGGGGGGGGGGGGAGAAAAACAACCTGTATTAGAAACTAATGATTTTCAGAATAGTGAAAAATGACTAAGCAATTTTGATGTCTTTACCTTTTAAGGGAAAAGCCCCTTTACATCGAAGAATGACTCGGCAAATTGTTTTGTTACTTTTATTATCAGTTTTACCTGAAAGTGAAAGCATATATGTGATGTGTTCTACCGAAATCAGACACATTTGGGCAAGAAATCATAATTGAGTTGGTTATTGATAATGAAAGTAGAGATCTTCAGTTTTAAAATGATAGCTTTTTTATTTTAACTGGATGCGCAAACGCGGAATTACGTAATTTTTAAGTTTGTCTTTACGAAAACTCAAAACGGAGTTTTTGCCCTTTAAAGTTTAATACCAAATCTGGTATAATTGAAGTAATTAACTTCTTACAAAGGTACTTCACTTTCCCTATCAACGGGCATTACAGAAGAATAATATTGCCTTATATTTGCTTTATTAAGGGATTTATATACATTAATTTTTTGGCTATTTGTCAGTTCCGAGCTCTGCCCAATTCTGTCTGATTTTGGTAGAACGCGTCACATATGGTAGGCCCTACTTGGTACGACGTTGTTAATGATATCAAACGTGCTGAGGAAATATTCTGTCCTAGTGCCTAATGTTACAGATATTTACACAAACTTAGTTCTGAAAAGAAGTCTCTGGTTTCTGGTTTCTGGTCACCACGTGCGTTGCCTCAGACCCACGCGTCAGCATTTTTAATTTTCTTTTTTTTGTTGCTATGTCCAATTGCAGCCAAAATTGCTGGATTGATTAGAATTCTGCCGTGCTGTGCTTTAAATGACTTTTTCTCATAGGGGTATGAACATTTGCCTGATTTGTGAGACCTCTCTTAGCAACAATACTGTGTATATACACCCATCACAACTTCTAAGTTCCCCCTAATATTTTTTAGAATATCTCAACAAGTATTGCATGAATTTTAAAAATTCAAAAATCAAATGACAGAATGACATGTTCTACACAGCTCTTATAACGTAGTTTTCTGTAAGAACTCAGTTATGGAGAATAATGGAGGACCAATTCCATATTAAACTCTTGCTCTACCCTTCTAAAACAATGGACATGCATGTTGCATGTTGCTCTTTGAATATTCTTTTCTTATTATGAAACAGCCATCAATACCATAGTTATTGATGCATGAGTTCTTACAGAAAACTACATGTGTAACATGCCATTGAAGCAATGCTTTGTACTGCAACTTTTTTTTTAGCTGAATTTTCATTCAAATCACTGTCAATTGTGCATGCATGATTGAATTTCAACCATTTCATTACAAGCTGTGTAGAACATGTCATTCTGTCATTTGCTTTTTGAATTTTTAAAATTCATGCAATACTTGTTGAGATATTCTAAAAAATATTAGGGGCACTTAGAAGTTGTGATGGGTGTATATGGGAAATTTGGTCCCCGCATATATACAACGTATCACATATTTCCCTGTTGGCCCAAAAAATAAAAAAATAAAAAAATAGATGGCCGAAAAAAAAAGAAAAAAAAGCGCCACCGCACCGATTTTTGAAGCCAACCGATGACCAGAAACCAGATACTTTTTTTTTGGCCTCACAAATGAATTTGGATCAACAAGTACACTTGTGTAAAAAAGATAAATACTGTATGCATCATACATGTATTTTACTTTTAGTCAAACTTGGATTTTCATTGGGTCAGGGCAATTGTTTTAGTTGATGAAGAGCACTTCTATTAGAAAATCAAAATTTTTATGGAAGGCTGATTTTGTTTTCATAGTCTGTACACGGATTCACAGCTCCAATTATTCCTGGCTCACTGATGAATGGCAACCAGACATTGTTTGTTTTGGTATTTTGAAATTACCGTGAGTTTAGCATGGTAAATGCAGTTATAGGTACAAACACATATTTGTATGTATGTACTGCATGCAGGGAAAGTCAAAATAGAGTAACTAGCACAGCTTTGTTTTTTACTTTCAGAAATTGTGATTTTGTGGAGGTGATTTTAAATTTGTTTTCTCTAAAAGTGAAGATTTTTGGGCCGCTAGTCCGTACTCCAAGTTATTAAACAAAAAAAGCCTGACATGTACATAGGCCTATGTGTCATGTGTCAGGTCAAAGATCAAAACGGGTGGGACTGTGGGAAAGAAACTGGTTTTGAAAAAAACAAAAACATAACGAAACAAAAATTACTAGGAGGAATCATTCATCAGGAAATATGAGTTAAGTGTAGGAATACTTTAATAGTTTTGGTAGGAAATTGTTTATAAATAGGATTTGAGGGTTTGGAGTATAGATATTGTTACAGTTTGCGGTAACACTATGTGTTTATCTCAACTTTCGCAAAGTGAGGTACAGGATTCTGAAAAATTTCGGGCAACTCGTATCTCAACTATCGCTAAGTGAGAGTGTGCTTCAGGGAGAACCATAGGGACTTCTCGGGATCTTCTCTACATTTTAAAAATTGTTTGTTTTGATATTCATCATCGGAACTACAAAAGAATTAAATCATTACCAAAAAGATACATGTATATTTTATGACAGAGAAATATTTGTGTGTACATCTGTAATAGCACATTGATTTTAAGGCCTGTAAGTGTGAACAATTGTCGATGAAAGTTTGATATTTTGTCCGACATGTGGCCCAATTCAACTTATTGTAGAGTTCTCTCATACGAGTGATTGTAAATGACATTGTGCGAAGTACGGGGTTCATCGATTGAGCCAAAGATTGAATAAACACACAATGAGACAGAATTATACTAACGTTAGTTGACGATCACTTATTTTATTAGTCACTGATGCAAACTCATCAGTTCCTCTATATCCCGATCAATCTCCAACTGACTTATTCCATCAGCAAACATATTTAACCTCTTTACTTATTATTATTTTCATTCTAGAATAAAATATTATTTTCTTTGAAAGATCAACTCACGCATACGCTTAAGCACGCATGCAGCTCGCGTACGCATGCAGCTATCGTGCGTAAAGCATAGGAATCATTTTAATAATAATTGTCTGATTAATTTATGTTATAACTCCATATCACTACATTATCTTATGTCTTATTCCCTGAATACAAGAGGTTGTGTACCTACAGTAACCTGCCTAATTTTGTCTGTTTTCAGGGGCAACCTCACTTTCAAATGTCATTGCATTTTAAATAAATGGAAATAGCTACATCCATTTATTTATTCCTTATGTCAGTTCTTTGGAACTATCAGATTATTGGGCCTTCTCGCTGGTGCATGCAGCATGTAAGCTATGTACAGAGTGTGGTTTTGAGAAATAGCCTCACTTTCGTATTTATTGTGAATAAGGTGAATTGTCAATTGATGTGTGCAATTTTCTCTGAAACATGTGGACCTTTCACAGGCAGTTATGTGAAGGATTTTGACAGATTGAGGTTACATGCTCTTTGCTAAAGTGAAGGATTTTGGAGGATTGAGGTTATTAAGCATACCGTAATTTCCGGAATATAAGTCGCGGCTTATACGTTGATTTTGACCCGGTAAAAGTTGCCTGCGGCTTATACGCGGTGCGGCTTATACGCCGAGGTATGAATCTTGAAGAACAAAACACAATGCACAATTAAGCAAAAATCGTTGGTAAACAAACAGAAACCTAAAAACCTTTATATATATTGCCTCCTTACTACTTCTTTCCGTCCGCGCGCACAAACCTTACGGTATATTTCTGCAGGAGAAAACAATTAAGCTCCAAAAGCCGGAGAAAGACACGAGTTAAGTTTCTTGTATAGTCGTTACCGATCGCACCCACTATTGATATGAAACAAAGTCCTGGCTGAATTCTTGGCAGCCTAACGAATTTTCCTATTGGCTGAATTCTGACATTATGTAGGAATTCATCCAATAAACATATTAAATGTAGTACATATATGTCGCGTAACAAATTTTCGTATTGGCTGTCTGCCTTCAAACCTAATTACCATCCCACGCAAGCGATTTTAATGTGGGTTTCTCGGTATTACTGTATGTACTGCTTGGGTACGGTACCAATTGATACACGTGTTTGCTACACGTTTTGGTTTTATGGGCAAATTTTGCCGTCTTTTTACGTCAACTGGAATAGCTTTTTAACGTTTGTTTGCATTTAAAACAACAGCAAAAAGATCGTTTTTTTCCTCGTCTAATGTTGGCATTTGTTATGCAAGATATAATGAAGGGCACGGCAATTTATTGCCATGAAATGTCACGGTGATTTTTGGCACATTCGAGACAATTTCGGCAATTTCGAGGCCTACGTGTTGTGTGGCGATGTACCGACAGTGAGTGGCGTCCAGTGGGCCTCTGTGTGTGCGGCTTATATGTTGACGCATGAATCTTGTTTTGGTGATTTTGGGGTAGTGCGGCTTATACACCGCGCGGCTTATATTCCGGAAATTACGGTACTTGCTTTACTTCCTCCATGGTACATGTTTGTTGAAGCATGGAGGAAGCAAGGTCAGTGCTTTTGAGTCAGTGGACACTGTTTAATGGTCAATGCATGCAGGGAGGGTCCCTGGCCATGTACATGTACATGTATCACAGATTAGAAACACGTGTGTGCATACATGTCATGTGCTTGCTTTACTACTGAAGGATTTTGGAGGATTCAGGTTATGTGTAAGCAAATAGGCCTAGAGAGTTAGGGAAGATTCAGGTTACATGTATTTGTAAGCAAATGGGCCTAGGGAGTTAGGGAGGATTCAGGTTATGTGTAAGCAAATGGGCCTAGGGAATTAGGGAGGATTCAGGTTATGTGTAAGCAAATGGGCCTAGGGAGTTAGGAAGGATTCAGGTTATGTGTAAGCAAGTGGGCCTAGGGAGTTAGGAAGGATTCAGGTTATGTGTAAGCAAATGGGCCTAGGGAGTTCGGAAGGATTCGGGTTATGTGTAAGCAAATGGGCCTAGGGAGTTAGGGTACAAATACCCACAAACATACCCGTATAATAAATAAATACATTGTTGTTTTTGTGTAGTATTCAAAATCTCATTATTGGTTTCACTGCTGAAAATGGCAACAACATAACTCGAAACAGAAATTGCACAATAGGGGTGAAACAAGGGGAAATTGTTAGATTCCAATATCTTGTACGCATGTGTATTCATGAGTGATATTGCGCTGTTGACCCAGGTCAAACAGAATAAATAGATGCTTCAGTTTTTGACGGGAACAAGTCTGCTGAGACTTGGCAGCAGTCCAGATCTTGAGTTTAAGTCTGCGGAATCTTGCAGTCCAGATCTTGTATGCATGTGTATTCATGATCATGAATAATATTGCCCCGGTTACACAGAATACATGCTTCAGTTTTGGCGGGAACAGGTCTGCTGAAACTTGGCAGAAGTCCAGAACTTTGGCAGAAGTCTCAGTTGACTGTACCTCTAACCCCTGAATTGCTAACATAGCTGCATGCACTGTGGGAGATGATTCTATCACCTCATGTACACAATTTGTGCTGTTTATTTCTTTGTTGTTATATGCCCTGTATAATGGACCTGTTGACGTTGCCAGACGCAGAAAATCAATGTCTTCTGAGTTTGTGTAACTGAAAAGAACCACGGTCACTCAGAAACCTTTTTTGATCTCTCATCAGCTCAGTAGGCCTACTACTACATGTAGTATAAACCCACAAGCAAGGAAGGTGTGAAGTATCTAGCATGGATCTGCCGATACACGAAGGGAGTGCTTCTACAGAGTAAGTCATACTTTTTTCCATTTTAATTTTATTTCCGAGAAAAAAAAATTGATCAGTAACGTATGGTACTGTACTTTGTTTTGTGGTAACAAGCAGAGATCTTCTGAAGAAGATCAGAGCATACTGATCGAAATGTAGAGTTGTAACCACCAGTTCTTTTCAGAACTAATTACTAAATTACTACTGTCATCGCAAACTTATAAATCCTTTTCACCATGCAAAGCTACAAATAAACTGAGCATCAAAAGAAACTTATCAAATCTTTGGAAGGACACTCATTAAAATCCTCCACGGGAAAAATGACAAATATTTTGATCACAGGTAAACTCCAGTAATCTTGTTTATTGACATGTGCTTAGTAAAGATTACTGAAGTTTACCTCTGTTCAATTATTTGGAGGATTTTAATGAGTGTCCTTCCAAAGATTTGATAAATTTCTTTTGATGCTCGGTATATGATTTAGAAATTGATTGGTAGCTATAAACTCAGGCCTGGAATTTCACGAAAAAGGACACGTTGCCTTGGTCTTCGTTAAAGGGAAAATCTTATTGCGATCAACAGGGCATGGAATAGGAGTGGTGGTTTTTGATTAACTCAGTGACTGAAAATAATTCCCCACACGATAAGATGTATTACCGTTGCTGCTGCATAAATGAGCCAGTAATTTTCAGTCACCGATTGCAAGCAAGGACACCGATTCCATGCCCTGTAGAAAGTCCGCTCTGATCATGACGAGATTGTCCCTACAACTGATGTCAATTTTTGAGAAATCCATCATAACTACCATTTACAGTCCTTTTGTTCATTCGTATTTTATGTATTCATTGTAATGTAGAATTTAGGAAAGATTCCTCTTTCCTAGTGTTGGGACGGTTAACCAACCAAAATTGCACTAACCATTTAGAAATTTGAATTGTCATTGGGCAAGCTCGGTGGTCGAGAGGTTAAGATGTCTGCACTAGTAAGCAGAGGTCGTGGGTTCGAATCCCGCCCGAGTCGCCTGTGTAGATTTTTCACAGACATTCGGGAAAGCACTGAGTGCTATACACACATCGGTGTAGGGCAAAATTAAATCAATTGTTTATCTCCCGATACAAGAATTTCACCAACCTACATTTAGAAATTTGCTAACCAGGTAACTGAAACCAATATTTGAAGAAAAAAAATGAATTTGCTACCCATGTTGTTCTAGACTTTATTTTTTGCCGCATTGGTTATTAAAACAATCATTGTGTTTATTGAATGCTCTTTGATTGAAAATGTATGTCACATATTGTTCCATTTGCCGACTATATCTAGTTTGAGTGGCCATCAGGTGCCGACTTTTAGTTATCTGGTTAACCAACTGAGAAAGTTTCGGTTAAACGGTTCGCAAACTAAAGATTGAACAACGATGTGTCGTTCACAATGTGAAATATCGAGCTGAGAACAACCCCAAACACTTGTATATTAGTGAATATGTCTGTTCCCCCCCCCCCCAATCAATCTCTCTCTCTATCTATCTCTATATATATATCTCATCGTATCTCCTAAAATAGCATTTAAATTACATTAGAGTGTGAACGTGCGCAAAAGGTCGTATCTCGCTTAAAATAGCCCAGATGTACACACAAAAACAATAAGCGCCGAGATACGACGTTTTTGCACAGAGCGTTTTCGTGTGAGATACGACGTTGTTGCAAAATCGAGATACGACGATATATATATCCCCAAAACAGAGCAGGACAGAGAAATTGAAACAAACCAAAACAAACCCAAAAACAGAGCAGGACAGAGAAATTGAAACAAACCAAACCAAACCCAAAAACGGAGCAGGACAGAGAAATTGAAACAAACCAAAACAAACCCAAAACAGAGCAGGACAGAGAAATTGAACAATTGGGGGGGGGGGGGGGGAATACAATGATTTTCAGCCATACATTGTTCAGTTAAACATTTTTTTATAACTTGTGATCTGAAGACACAGTTGGACTTCTGCCAATCCTTCCAAATCCTGCAATTTGTGCCTTGCCAATGAAACCCAATCATTTGTTTGGTCTGTGCATTGAAAAGCATATATTTAAGGTAACAAATTATTTTTTAGAACTCCTGATCGACACAGTTGGACTGCAGCCAATACTACAACCCTATGATCCACCCACAGACAGTCATAAATTATTCATGAGTCTGTGCCTGTGTTATCCTATGCATACCTGTACATTATGTTCGTTGAACTGTAGCTGGACTTTTGTCAATGAACCTCAGACAATCATGAATAATTCATGAAACTACAACACTGCCATAGGAATTAAGCAGCCCATGATATGGTTGAGTTTTTTATATTTATTATAACATTTTCCAAACCCAGTGTGTGGATCAAGTGGTCAAATATAGTTAACATACAATGTACAATGTACATGTAGTTAGAAATGGTTGAAGAAATGGGTTCATGAAAATAGAATGTGTAAGACACTACCATTTTCAAAGGGACCGTACTCAAGTTCCCTCAGCCTTATGTTCCCTCAGCCCTATGTTCCCTCAGCCCTATGTTCCCTCAGCCCTAAATAGACCCTATGTTCCCTCAGCCCTATGTTCCCTCATCCAGTCTTAACACTCCATGAGGGAACATAGGGCTGAGGGAACATAGGGTTGAGGGAACATAGGGCCTAATTTGGATTTTAAAAAAATGTTAGGCATTGAGGGAACATAGGGCTGAGGGAACATAGGGCTGAGGGAACATAGGCATGACCCCTTTTCAAAGACACATGTTTACGACAGACAAAATAAAATGATTGATTAACATCTGAGTTTTGACAAACAATGTACATTTCTAAAATACAAACATCAAAATGTAACTCTGTAATAATTATCAATGAAGACACCATGCATTTTTCAAATATTTACAAGGTAATTTCTTCATAAATTTGAGTAAACTTGCGCTGGGTTTAAAAATGGTAAATATTGAACAAGACAATTTACCTCCGAGTCCGAATCACAAATGTCAGTGGAGAGTGGGGTCATGATGTAAGGGGAAATTATTAGGAATCATTGTATGTCATTTGACACACATGAACATAAGGTACACGTGTACATGTAGTTTTTCCACCCTAGGAATATAACTACATACAGGTACTGTACATTTAGAAACTTGTTTTTTTCCATCGATTTTTCCATTCTTGTACAATGTACTTCCTTAAGTGGATGCTGTTGGCTTCGTTCCAAAGGACATAAAAAGGTGGAATCATGTCACTGGATATTAAGCACAGGAAATGGTGGAATGTGAAATCATGAGCTTAAATTGCACGCACATTTGTCTTGCCTTACTTTTAACACCATAAGAGTTAGGGGCCGTCCATAAAGTATGTACGCACGAAAGGGGGAGGGGGAGGGGGGGTTGTTGACATTGCGTACACCATGCGTACAGGGGGAGGGGGTCCAAGCCAATGCGTACCGTACGCAACCGACAATTTGCTTTTAATGAATTATCATGAAATCAATGTACTATCTCATATAAATAACTACCAGGACCAGCATCGAAAAACAGTTGCGTATGCGTACAGGGGGGAGGGGGGGTTGGAGCCACTGCGTATGCCATGCGTACAGGGGGAGGGGGTCAAAAAAGTCGGCATTTCGTGCGTACATACTTTATGGACGGCCCCTTATGGGAGTTTTCCCATGCGACAAAATCAGAAGGAATATTGAACTGTGTTGATGGGGTTTAAGAATCAAGATTTTATTTATTGTCATGCAAAACATCACATGAAAAGAATGTTAAATAAGGCAAAAAACAAACTGCATAGCTGCTTGTCTTGTATGTTTTTGCAATGAAACCGAGTTTGTCAAAACAACCCCAAACACATTTTATATAGTGAATGCATTATTGGTAAAGTATACAGTATTAATAAAAATTCATCCACCCTACCCCCCCCCAAAAAAAAAAAATCAAAACAAACAAAATGTCCATGCATTGACAGACATTGTTTAGTTAAAACATTTTTTTTTTATGAACTCGTGATCTGAAGTAACAGTTGGACTTCTGCCAAGACTTCCAGCCCTGCCATTTGCTGATGAAAGTCACCAGACAGTCCATGAATAATTAATAAAACTATATGTATGACATAATCAACCCTATCATTCATTGGTCGAACTCCCAAGTTCTGGTGTTTTGCTAAGACTGGCAACATGGCCAACTGATCTATTTTTTAGATCTCAGGTGGACATGAATAATTCATGAGCCTATGCACTTGCAACCCCATCATTTATTTCACATCTTCCTTGACCCATAGGCTGAAACTTATTCTGAAACTCAAAATTGGACTTTTAGAAATAATTTGACGAGTTGTTTTTGATAGTGTTCATTTATTTCAAACCCAGTGAGGAATCGGGTGATCAAAAATGAACATGCTGACCATGTACATATATATGTACAATATATACTCATCAAACAAAGTTAAGGACCACTTTTTATTTTTAACATATTTTCTTTATAGCACATATTAAGGACCAGAAAATGCCTACATATGAATGTCCTGTATGACCTCCAAGACACAGTAATCGATTTCACATGTGGTTTGTTTCAATTGTTGCATAACTTCTTTCTAAACTTGTCACAACCTGAAAATGGGTGTTTTTGTTGTGTCAGCTGACCACATAAAGTGGTACAAAAGTCCATGCAAGTGCTTTTCCTTGCATTTCCCACCAAGCTCAGGCAGTATTCTGACAAGAGAGATGCCTAGACGCCACTTGAGTGAAGTAGAGGTTGCACGAGCCATAGGGATGCTGGACGCTGGCTTCAGCCATCGACGAGTAGCTGAGATGATGGGTGTGTCTCACAGTGTCATCAGTCGCGCTAACCAACGACACCGGGAGACAGGGCGATACTCAGAGAGACCCCGTACTGGCCGCCCATCAGCAACAACTGCGAGGAATGACCGCTACTTAGTGACTCTTTGTCGTCGCAACCGCTTCAGTAGTGCTCGCAGACTCAATCACCAATTCGCTGCTGCAACTGGGGTGACTGTTTCGAATCAAACCATCCGTAACCGACTTCACAGAGCCGACATGCATGCCAGGAGGCCACTGCAATGCATCCCATTAACCCCTGCTCACAGAAGAATCCGTCTCAACTGGGCTCGTGACCATGTGGGATGGACCCAACATCAATGGCGCCGTGTTCTGTTCTCAGATGAGAGCAGATTCAGCGCGGACCACAATGATGGACGTGTTAGAGTCTGGAGACAACAGGGAGAGAGATTTGCAGATGCCTGTATCGCTGAACATGACCGCTATGGTGGAGGCAGCATCATGGTGTGGGGCGGAATCAGCTACGGTCACCGCACTCGTCTCTACGTGGTCCCAAGGGGAGCAATTACAGGTGTGGTACAGAGATGAAATCGTGGAACCTTTTGTGGTTCCGTTTGCAGAAAACGCTGGGGAAAATTTCATTTTCATGGACGACAACGCCCGTCCCACACAGCAAGGGTGGTGACACGGTACCTGGCGGATCATGGAATTGAGCGTATGGACTGGCCAGCGAAATCCCCGGACTTGAATCCGATAGAACATGTCTGGGACATGATGGGGAGGAGTATTGAAGCGCTTGATGTGCAGCCAAATGGGTTGCAGCAGCTTGGTGTGGCCTTGGAGGCTGCATGGGATGCGATTGATGTCAGGGATGTTAATCGTCTGATAAACTCAACGAGACAGCGGTGTCAGGCTGTTATTGCAGCTGGGGGAGGCCATACTCGCTACTGACATTGATGACAAGACATTCAGGCTAAAATTGTGAAAATTGTGAAAAAGTTGACACACCAAAAATACCCAATTTCAGGTTGTGACAAGTTTAGAAAGAAGTTATGCAACAATTTAAACAAACCACATGTGAAATCGATTACTGTGTCTTGGAGGTCATACAGGACATTCATATGTAGGCATTTTCTGGTCCTTAATATGTGCTATAAAGAAAATATGTTAAAAATAAAAAGTGGTCCTTAACTTTGTTTGATGAGTGTATATACTTGTAGGCTTGGGCTATCCGGTTTTGGCCGAGGAAAAAAAAAACAGTTTTATTTTTTTGAAAACAAATTTGGTGGTATTTTTGTAGAGTAAAAATTCCTCGGTTTGGGGTCGGTTTAAAACAAAATTACTACTCCGTTTACCGAAAAAACTGCCCAAAGCCTGTGTGCCTGTACATGTATTTAGTTCTTGTAAAAAGAAATAGGTTCAATTCAAAAAATACATTAACCATGAGACTGAGTCACTAAAAATGAGTTGAGACAGACAGGATTTGGGATAGTATCAGGATAGACTAGCTGAGAACATCAATAGCAGTGTTAGAGGACTGCTTGCATTTGAGAATTCAGTCTGTCATGGTTGCCCCAAAATGCGTCTTATATTGGATGTGTCCCAGTTGTTTATCGTCGCGTGAGTGATTGGTAAGGCATTTTGTGCGATTCATTTATGTTTGTAGCCCACACTCAAATCATTTTGTGATATATTGTAGGGAGCTGTGGAAGTCTGCATTACAGTTTTCGTGATATCTATCACTGTGAATATTAATTTGACAAAAACATGAACATTCCTTATTGTGAAATTACATGAAAAAATGAAATTAACCAAATGCTAGTGAGTGGCAAAAAAGATGGGAAGGATTTATAAAAAATATCAGAAATTATTTTTCGACTCTGTGAACTGCACACAGAGTTGAATGTCTGCCAAGACTGCGACTCTGCCAGGTTGTAGCTCAGACAGACATGAATTATTCATGAATCTATGTCATAGTCAAACCCTGTCATTCTATTGGTTGAACTCCCAAGTTCTGGACTTCTGCCAAGACTGCATCCCTGCCCATTGAAGGTCAAACATGTCATGAATAATTCACGAAACTATGTCATAGTCAACCCTGTCATTCTATTGGTCAAACTCCCAAGTCTGGACTTTTCCAAGACTAGCAACACGCCAGTCTTTTTTTAGAAACGTGTACATGAATAATTCATGAGCCTGTGCACTTGCAACCCTATAATGTATTTCACATCTTCCTGGAACCATAGTCTGAATTTTTTTTTAAAACTCAAAATAGGACTCTTTCCAAGTGTTCATCCACATGTATTTATTTCTATTCATTTTGTACTTTCGCTTTAATTAAATGGAAAAGATGTTTTTCAGATTCCAGTGCGGTTGAACTTATATTTATCTTTGAACGGCTTGCACACATAGGCCTACATTACATATATATATCTGACCGCATGTCCGACTAGGAAACATCTGAATTATAATACATGTGGAGTGTCGTGGCCGAGCGGTCTACCTTACCGTACTCAAGTTCTGGTGTTAGCAGCAGAATGTGGGTTCGAATCCCGGCCGTGACACTTGTGTCCTTGAGCAAGACACTTAACCGTAATTGCTTCTCTCCACCCAGGGGTTAAATGGGTACCTGTGAGGGCAGAGTTGGTTATTAGCCTTATACGCGCTGTAATGGCAGCAATTGAGCTGTATGCTCCCCAGGGAGCTGAGATGGTTTCAGGAATGATTTATGAGCCTGAAGAGTAACATTTAAAATCCAACACTTTTTTGTTGGGGGGGGGGGCTATCTTTTAAAATTGCCTCTGTATTTGTTTTTTATTTTTTACCTGCATGCTCCAAATACATTTCAGATATTTCTGTGCTGGAATAATTCTACATTATCTTAAAATTTTCTCTCACTTTTGCAGACATTTGAAGCCACTCCAGAGACAAGAGTCTGAAGATCCTTATGTCTCTACCTCATCGGAGACCACCTTGAAGAAACTTAATCAGTTGCCACTAATCACCCTGGATTACTCAATCCGACTGAATCAGAAGGATATTGAAAAGTATGAAAAGGACATATACCCCTTACCAAAATTGCCAACTCATTCCAATTGGGAATCCAGTTGGAATGAATTGGATTGAGTTGTTATTGAGTTGGCGTGAGTTGGTTTATATTGCAATGCTATATTTCCAATTGGAATAAAATCTTAGACCAACTCGGTCTAATTGGAAATTCAGTTGGACTCAGTTGGTTTGATTTAAGTGAATTGGAATTAGTTTTTTCCAATTGTAAATTTCAATTCCCAATATATTTCCAATTGGAAATTTTCTTTCCCAACAAAATGTCCAATTGGAAATTACATTTTCTTCATATTCCAATATAATATGTGTCATATATAATATTATATTCCAACTGGATTTAGAATTGGACTTACTTTCACACTCGTTTAAATTATGATTTTCACCCTACATACATTACGCTGAAGAGCAGGCTGCCTGGGGGGGGGGGGGTTGTCTACCCCTGCATCCATGCATAAAACACGTTGAGCGAATATCAATATCATATACCCCAGATTTCAACACGGATTTACTTTGGAAACTATTGCATGCAAATTGAGAGGATAAAAAAATGAGTCAATACTTTGAATTTTATTTTAAAAATGGCATTGGATAAAACAATTATTTGATTTATTCAGGTATCATTTGTTTAACACCAAAAGTGGTTGTGGTTTTAGAACTCCTGATCAACACAGTTGGACTGCTGCTAATACTACAACCCTATGATCCACCCACAGACAGTCATAAATTATTCATGAGTCTGTGCCTGTGTTATCCTATGCATACCTGTACATTATGTTCGTTGAACTGTAGCTGGACTTTTGTCAATGAACCTCAGACAATCATGAATAATTCATGAAACTACAACACTGCCATAGGAATTAAGCAGCCCATGATATGGTTGAGTTTTTTATATTTATTATAAAATTTTCCAAACCCAGTGTGTGGATCAAGTGGTCAAATATAGTTAACATACAATGTACAATGTACATGTAGCTAGAAATGGTTGAAGAAATGGGTTCATGAAAATAGAATGTGTAAGACACTACCATTTTCAAAGACACATGTTTACGACAGACAAAATAAAATGATTGATTAACATCTGAGTTTTGACAAACAATGTACATTTCTAAAATACAAACATCAAAATGTAACTCTGTAATAATTATCAATGAAGACACCATGCATTTTTCAAATATTTACAAGGTAATTTCTTCATAAATTTGAGTAAACTTGCGCTGGGTTTAAAAATGGTAAATATTGAACAAGACAATTTACCTCCGAGTCCGAATCACAAATGTCAGTGGAGAGTGGGGTCATGATGTAAGGGGAAATTATTAGGAATCATTGTATGTCATTTGACACACATGAACATAAGGTACACGTGTACATGTAGTTTTTCCACCCTAGGAATATAACTACATACAGGTACTGTACATTTAGAAACTTGTTTTTTTCCATCGATTTTTCCATTCTTGTACAATGTACTTCCTTAAGTGGATGCTGTTGGCTTCGTTCCAAAGGACATAAAAAGGTGGAATCATGTCACTGGATATTAAGCACAGGAAATGGTGGAATGTGAAATCATGAGCTTAAATTGCGCACATTTGTCTTGCCTTACTTTAACACCATAAGAGTTAGAGGCCGTCCATAAAGTATGTACGCACGAAAGGGGAGGGAGGGGGTTGTTGACATTGCGTACACCATGCGTACAGGGTGAGGGGTCCAAGCCAATGCGTACCGTACGCAACCGACAATTTGCTTTTAATGAATTATCATGAAATCAATGTACTATCTCATATAAATAACTACCAGGACCAGCATCGAAAAACAGTTGCGTATGCGTACAGGGGGGAGGGGGGTTGGAGCCACTGCGTATGCCATGCGTACAGGGGGAGGGGGTCAAAAAAGTCGGCATTTCGTGCGTACATACTTTATGGACGGCCCCTTATGGGAGTTTTCCCATGCGACAAAATCAGAAGGAATATTGAACTGTGTTGATGGGGTTTAAGAATGTTAAATAAGGCAAAAAACAAACTGCATAGCTGCTTGTCTTGTATGTTTTTGCAATGAAACCGAGTTTGTCAAAACAACCCCAAACACATTTTAAATAGTGAATGCATTATTGGTAAAGTATACAGTATTAATAAAAATTCATCCACCCTACCCCCCCCCCAAAAAAAAAAATCAAAACAAACAAAATGTCCATGCATTGACAGACATTGTTTAGTTAAAACATTTTTTTTTTATGAACTCGTGATCTGAAGTAACAGTTGGACTTCTGCCAAGACTTCTAGCCCTGCCATTTGCTGATGAAAGTCACCAGACAGTCCATGAATAATTAATAAAACTATATGTATGACATAATCAACCCTATCATTCATTGGTCGAACTCCCAAGTTCTGGTGTTTTGCTAAGACTGGCAACATGGCCAACTGATCTATTTTTTAGATCTCAGGTGGACATGAATAATTCATGAGCCTATGCACTTGTAACCCCATCATTTATTTCACATCTTCCTTGACCCATAGGCTGAAACTTATTCTGAAACTCAAAATTGGACTTTTCGAAATAATTTGACGAGTTGTTTTTGATAGTGTTCATTTATTTCAAACCCAGTGAGGAATCGGGTGATCAAAAATGAACATGCTGACCATGTACATATATATGTACAATATATATATTTGTAGGCTTGGGCTATCCGGTTTTGGCCGAGGAAAAAAAAAACAGTTTTATTTTTTTGAAAACAAATTTGGTGGTATTTTTGTAGAGTAAAAATTCCTCGGTTTGGGGTCGGTTTAAAACAAAAATTACTACTCCGTTTTACCGAAAAACTGCCCAAGCCTGTGTGCCTGTACATGTATTTAATTCTTGTAAAAAGAAATAGGTTCAATTCAAAAAATACATTAACCATGAGACTGAGTCACTAAAAATGAGTTGAGACAGACAGGATTTGGGATAGTATCAGGATAGACTAGCTGAGAACATCAATAGCAGTGTTAGAGGACTGCTTGCATTTGAGAATTCAGTCTGTCATGGTTGCCCCAAAATGCGTCTTATATTGGATGTGTCCCAGTTGTTTATCGTCGCGTGAGTGATTGGTAAGGCATTTTGTGCGATTCATTTATGTTTGTAGCCCACACTCAAATCATTTTGTGATATATTGTAGGGAGCTGTGGAAGTCTGCATTACAGTTTTCGTGATATCTATCACTGTGAATATTAATTTGACAAAAACATGAACATTCCTTATTGTGAAATTACATGAAAAAATGAAATTAACCAAATGCTAGTGAGTGGCAAAAAAGATGGGAAGGATTTATAAAAAAATATCAGAAATTATTTTTCGACTCTGTGAACTGCACACAGAGTTGAATGTCTGCCAAGACTGCGACTCTGCCAGGTTGTAGCTCAGACAGACATGAATTATTCATGAATATATGTCATAGTCAAACCCTGTCATTCTATTGGTTGAACTCCCAAGTTCTGGACTTCTGCCAAGACTGCATCCCTGCCCATTGAAGGTCAAACATGTCATGAATAATTCACGAAACTATGTCATAGTCAACCCTGTCATTCTATTGGTCAAACTCCCAAGTCTGGACTTTTTCCAAGACTAGCAACACGCCAGTCTTTTTTTAGAAACGTGTACATGAATAATTCATGAGCCTGTGCACTTGCAACCCTATAATGTATTTCACATCTTCCTGGAACCATAGTCTGAATTTTTTTTTAAAACTCAAAATAGGACTCTTTCCAAGTGTTCATCCACATGTATTTATTTCTATTCATTTTGTACTTTCGCTTTAATTAAATGGAAAAGATGTTTTTCAGATTCCAGTGCGGTTGAACTTATATTTATCTTTGAACGGCTTGCACACATAGGCCTACATTACATATATATATCTGACCGCATGTCCGACTAGGAAACATCTGAATTATAATACATGTGGAGTGTCGTGGCCGAGCGGTCTACCTTACCGGACTCAAGTTCTGGTGTTAGCAGCAGAATGTGGGTTCGAATCCCGGCCGTGACACTTGTGTCCTTGAGCAAGACACTTAACCGTAATTGCTTCTCTCCACCCAGGGGTTAAATGGGTACCTGTGAGGGCAGAGTTGGTTTATTAGCCTTATACGCGCTGTAATGGCAGCAATTGAGCTGTATGCTCCCCAGGGAGCTGAGATGGTTTCAGGAATGATTTATGAGCCTGAAGAGTAACATTTAAAATCCAACACTTTTTTGTTGGGGGGGGGGGGGGCTATCTTTTAAAATTGCCTCTGTATTTGTTTTTTATTTTTTACCTGCATGCTCCAAATACATTTCAGATATTTCTGTGCTGGAATAATTCTACATTATCTTTAAATTTTCTCTCACTTTTGCAGAATTTTGAAGCCACTCCAGAGACAAGAGTCTGAAGATCCTTATGTCTCTACCTCATCGGAGACCACCTTGAAGAAACTTAATCACTTGTCACTAATCACCCTGGATTGCTCAATCCGACAGAATCAGAAGGATATTGAAAAGTATGAAAAGTATGAAAAGGACATATTAAATACTGCACTGAAAAACAAATTCAGTGTACCCTTACCAAAATTGCCAACTCATTCCAATTGG
>CM055818.1:58597073-58643840 GCA_029582265.1 Zoroaster sp. YZ-2022
TTTCCCCCAGTTGCCCAAAGTACCCTGGTACGACCTTTTAAACCCCCAAATTTTTTTAAGGCCAATTTTGTTTGGGTTTTTTTTTTTTTTGGTGGATTTGGGTCGGGGGTTTAGTGCATGGTTTTTGTTCCGATGGTAGTCGTGAATGGGCCCCGGGCTGCGCCCATGGTACATGTTGAGAAAGACACTTAACCATAAATGTTTCCCCACCCATAAATGGGCATGTGGGGGCAGAGTTGGTTGTTTTGGATTAGCCCATGCCCAAAACAGTTGGCTTATACCCCAGGAGCTAGATGGTTTCGAATGATTTATCCCCGATAGGGGAAATAGTACACCCCTTTGACCCCCAAAAACGTTTTAAAAAATCCCAATTTATTATTAAAATGGTTTTAAAAAACCCTTTGTCATTGTTCTTTGTAAATTAGTGTACCACTTCAGAACTGGCACCCCCCCAAAAAACAAAGGATTTAATCTTAACATCATGTGATGATTATTTCCCTTGGTCCCTCGGGGATGTCATGAGGGATGTAAAAAATTTAAAAACAAATGTAAATTTTTACAAATAAAAAGTAAATCCATTCTTGTCTTCAGTCCATCCATGACCTTGTGTTTAAAAATTTGGGGGTACAAGACTAATAATAAATTTTTACATGATGTGTCGGGCCAAACACTATCAGAACTTTTTCATGCAGGGGGGGTGGGGGGATGGGGGTAGGATGGGAGCCCCCGGACTCGGTGGGGGGGTGAATTGAAATTTTGGGGGGTGGAAAAAAATCATTTTTGTTTTTTGGCAGAATTTTTGAATATGTTCTTGAAATTTTCCAGGGGTCATTCCTCAATGCCAAAAAATTTATAGGCTAAAATTGATCAGAAGTGGTAATCAGTTATCCGGTCACCCATAAGCACCTGTATGATGATTCAGCATTCTTTAACTTCAAGGGGAGTTCCACGAAAACAACGGGTTTTTACAATTTACCCAATACATGTATGTACAGTGATTCGTTTAGAATTTTGGGGTTTTGGGAGGATGCAAATCCAGGGGCCCCAGGCCCCCCCCCCTTCACCTTTTGAACATTTTTTAAAGAAAATGCTCGGCATGTCGGGAAAAAACTTAAAAAATTCCCCTTTTTTTCTTATATCGAAATCTTTCAGCTTTTTTATGTACTTAAAAATTTATACTTTTCAAGTGTTTTTTTGGGATCAACCGACAAGGAAAAAAAGCAAAAAGGGAACCGGGGGAGAAATCCCTGCACCAACAGCAAATTTTCCCCCATCAATTAAGGACTTTAAACATAGCATTTAAGAGGGAGGAAAAATTGCCCTTCTGAACTTACTCTCGAAACCTCTCCTAGGTTGTGTAAAATGTACTTCCCAATAAATGCATGCTGATAACCCCGACAAGATACATGTAGAGGTAGTTTTTTTTTTAAATTTTTTAAATTTTAAATTTTAAATTTTTTTAATTCTTAATTTTTATATCTCAAAGTAGAGTGTGGAAGGAAATTAGTGATTAGGGATATCATAATATCACAGAAGTTGGGTCTGATCTGGAAGTTTGCCATCATATTAGGCATCAAGTGTGCACAATGTATATATATAAATCTCATTTCTTTGTGTACAACCGCATAAAAGGCTTGCGTCCGTTAATTGGTGGGGTGATCCCTGCTACTGCTGTTACCCGGGTTGTTTGCATCGACCGGGCGATCCTGGCTACCGCAGATAGTGGCTTGGCCTGACCTGGCCCCATAGAGCAATAGACACTGAGATAAGGGACCGCCCAACATAGGGGCTGGTTAGCTCAGTTGGTGAGCGCTCGTACGGTAATTCGAGAGGTCGCGGGTTCGAGTCCGGCATCAGCCAATTTTTCTTTGCTCGCGAACCGTGTTATATATATATACATATATATATATATATATGTATATGTATATATGTATGTATGTATATATGTATATGTATATATATATATATATATATATGTATATATATATGTATATATATATGTATATATATGTATGTATATATATGTATATATATATGTATATATATGTATATATATATATATATACCTTCAGTATGATAATTTTCCACAAGACTGATGAGCTTGTTGTCATGACTATAGGTCGGCCAATTAGGAAAAAGGAATCAACATTTTTGATACCGATTTAGATTACACATAGTATCATGTAGTTGGTACACTGTTGAGAGGATTGTTTGTTGTAATGATCTGGTGTTAGATAATAGAATAAGTAATTGTTTTTAAAATAACAATTTTGGTTTGCAAATGGAAAACAAGTGTCATTTAGACTGTTAATATTTAAGGAAATTTCTGATCATCTAGAACTAGGAAAATGTATTATACCTATAGATCCATTGGCGGATCCGGGAAGTAATAAGGCGGCTGTAGCCCCTCAAAATCGTTAAAAAATATTAAAACAACAAAAACAGAATCAGATACAAACGGTAAGTGTATTCCTTCATGTTTCCACCTCATGTTTCCCTCACTCACCATTTCCCCTCATTGTTTTTTCTCTCCCTTGATTATTTCATTGTAATTTCTTTTAGATACTGAAAAAATCGTTCTTGGATTCCTCAGCCCCCTAAAAAATATTCTGGATCCGCTCTATGAGATCTCAACCAAAAAATGCAGTTTGGTGAGGTAAATGGGATTTTGGTATACGTGCAGAGTAGTGATGGTGATTGTAATCACAATACATAATAATGTTTTGAACAGATTTTTCTTCTTTGTATTGGAGATGTGTTCTAATAAAGGCAGAAAACAAACGAAAAGTTTAAAAACAACAAGTTTGTAAAAATACAAAAGTCACGAAGTCATGTTGGGCGCGGGATTCGAGCTTTTTTGTAAATTTTGCAGAAATTTTATAGAGAAAGGAAAAACAGAATAAAAGCTTAAAAAAACAAAATACAAAATACAATCATTTTACGGATTTTACTTTTAATTTTTATTTTGCAGACGTTTTGTAAGAAAAGTAAAAAACAATCTTTCCAAATCAAATCAACAATTTCTGTCAATTCTAAAATAAATGTAGCAGGATTGTAAACACAAAACAATCGAAATTCAGTAATGGTACATGTTTCTCATTTTAGAATTTAAGGTTTGCTTGTATTTCGTCAAAACTAGTTTGTCTGTTAATAATGACAACATTTCTTATTTTAATAATAACAGGTCCCGTAATTATATTTTACAAAATTAACAGTTAAATAAAATAAACAGGCAAAGTGGATTGCCACCTCTGTTGCCAGCACTTTTCTCTAAATTACAAAGAAATGTTTTACAGTGTGGCACAGAAAAATTATTTTTTATATTGTGGAAGGTGTGGTGATGCTGACAGCGAATCCTCGTTCATGTATAGTTTACGCTTGTCCGGCAGATTCAAGTTCCTGACCTTAAATGGGGACAAAAATGGCTTTCCTCCCCACACTAAGAAGGCTGGCATACGCAATGTTTCCCAATAAAATTAGCTTATAGACATCTAGTAGGTTTTTGATGAGGATGTTGGTCGTGTTCTTACTGCGAACGGAACCTGCCTCCAAAACATAAAACCGCATTGCATAACTGTCAACAACAAACCCGAAAAGAGAGATGTTTTTACAAAATATTAGATGTATTTTGCCAACCAAATGCGTGGACAATATCGATAATATTTTGTTAAATATTTCATTTCAATTTGTTTTCCTGGCTAACAAGATATTAAAGATGCGAGTATCGTCACGATCAGAGCAGATTTTCAACAGGGCACTGGAATCGGTGTCCTATAGTTTAAAAGATGAACACAGCGATTCGGAAATTACTGGCACATTTATGCAGCAGCATCGGCAATTATGACCGCAACTATCTTCCACAATTGGGTAATATTTTTCAGATCACTGGAGTTACCGGGGTAATCTAAAACAAGGCACCCGATTCCATGCCCTGATGATCGTGACGATCTTTACAGATCCTATTTTGCAGGTGTCGGCATAGAACGAGGTGAACGTATATAAGTGGGTATTTAAGACGATCGATTTACGGTAAAATATAAGATTGATCGATTTACGGTAATATATAAGATGATCTATATAACTTTAGCAAAAGAAACGTCACCCCTTAAATTTTGATAAGTCTGAGAACGCGTTTGAAGCTTATGTAGTCCTCAGATCGTCATGCATGACGAATTTTGCAAGGTCAACCAAATTTCAAGGCTACATTGTTATTCGTGTTACACTCCATACTTCATAATATTCTTCATTAAACAAATTATATTAATTATAAAAATGAAAATAATAAATATTTTTTAAGGGTGACGCGTTTATTTTGCTGTTACTGCTGTATATATGATCGATTTACTGCAATATATAAGACAATCGATTTACGGCAGATATATATTAACAAAAGACATACTTGAAGTGTACCAAATGCTTCAGAAAAAACTATTAACCCTCCTACTACTACAAAGGGTCAAAATCGGTTCAAAATGTTGATATGCATCCCAAGGTATATCTAGGTGTACTTAAAAGTCGAACACACTGTCAAACCTTACGTGTAGTAAGTACATTTACAGGTCACAATGAGTCAACCATTTTTGACTGGTAAAAGCATTGTTCTGGTATTGTTCAGGGTGGTCAAATGACCAAGTCAAAACCAGTCAAGAAATGCCCCCTGTGTAATGCTACATTTTGGGTCAATAGGCAGTTGACTGACTAATAAAACATTTCGCATAAATCGTAAAAACTAAAAAGAGGTGTAACTGTAAAACCAAATGTAAATGTTTAAACCTCTCTCTCTTTTTGAAACTTCAGTTGATGGGGAAATAATTCATTCTTTTGAGAATCGGTTAAAAGCAATCTAACTTTACAGAAAATAAGACACGCCATCACAAGAAGAAAGAACGTATCTGAGTTGGTCACCAGGAGTCAGAAGCGAGGACTGAAGACTCTTTACAGCGTCCAATTATAGCTGCTGGCCCGGCATCGGTAAGTTGGGAAACCCACCGACCATTATTGTGCAGGAACCAGAGATGGTTGCTCAGTTAGCGGTGGCGATGAGAGAGGCGGGTTAACGCTCAGCCGGTTTCGGAAGCAGAGGTACGTCTACAATGGACATCTGCACACGCTCCCTACCGGTCACCGTGCCCGTTTTTACTGGGTCATTTTCTGACTGTTTAGTGACATTTGTTTCAACGTGTTTCCCACAGCTAAGATATTCCACTAGCACACGCGGGGTGAGGACAACATCAACACTAATCGCATGCAGGCCTGATTATCTCATTGGCCCCGTGGAGTCTTAGGATGGTGCCTTTCTTGAAAATATATACTACTAGAGCAAGGACCAGAGTCCTTGCTCTATGATTATAACATATCGAAATTCTGATATTCCAATGGAATTGCCCTTCACTCAGGAAAAGTGGTCTTCGTCATGCAATGGTATGAAATTTGTGCTTAAATAGTAACATAATGTCGATGACCAATTATCTCTTTTGACCGAGTTTTCCTTCATATAATTGATTTGAGAGGTGGTTTAAATTCGTCACTCCTGCTCACCTCCCCTTGGATTCAGTGCGGGAGCATCCAATCCCCACGTAACGGAGGCGTGATGTCAGCATGTTTTTTTCACGTTCACGTGCACAGGGGTCATGGTTGCTTTGTTAAATCTTGGAGGTTCCTTCCTCCATGGTTAAACAATTCATAGAAGTTGAATGAAGTTGAACAATTCATTATAGAATTCTGGTGGGCAGGAGAGAAAATTCTACTATGTAATCGGATACACGGTGTGATGGGCACATTGTCTCGTCCAGTGGCGGGCTGGCTTTACGGAAAACATACTGGCAGAAGTTGAATGAGCGGCATACATCTTCTTGCAGACAGAGTACTGCACACGTCGCATTAATGTCTTCGTTTTGAATGCGTGTGATCAGTAGTAACGTGGCCTCAACACTGCCCGTTAAATGATAAGCCCGATAGGGACAGTTCCCACCCAACTGGGACCGTGGTTGGCTTTATTGAACATCATAAATATTCATGCCATATAAATATATTCTCTTCCTGGAGGGCATGCACAGTAGATGAGATGTCATGCCGGTCCATTGGCTTCCTAACCATAGCAAGCGCATCGCTACAACGTGCACCTGTTGGTTTGAGCGCGTAAAGGAATGCATTGGTGATCGATAAGATCGGGTTATGTTAACTTTCAACACGGGGAAGAATATGCAAATGGGTTTCATTTGGGAGCGTTCTTCCTCCATTGAATGGTGGGATCCACTTCCATAAACTGATAAACTTGGAGAAATGAAGTAGTAATATTAAACAATTGCGACAAATTAACTAATGGTGAAATAGTAGACCAAAATTATCACGACGGTGTCAACATGAGCCGACCGATAATCTCATTTGAATGTAAACAGCAGACGGATATGGATCTCATCAGGAACGCTTTCTATTAGCCGAACCAAATGTAATTTGAATATGAACAGCAGACCTGAATCTCATCAGGTGCTTTCTATTGCCGACCAAATGCAATTTTAATAATATGAACAGCAGACCGAATCTCATCAGGTGCTTTATTAGCCGACCAAATGTAATTTTGAATATGAACAGGACCTGAATCTCATCAGGTGCTTTCTATTAGCCGACCAAAATATAATTTTATTATGAACAGCAGACCTGAATCTCATCAGGTGCTTTCTATTAGCCGATTTTGAATGTGAACAACAGACCTTAGAATACTTATCAGGGAACGCTTTCTATGAGCCGACCAAATATAATATGAATATGAACAGCAGACCTGAATCTCATCAGGTGCTTTCTAACCGAGCCGACCAAATGTAATTTCCTGAATATTAGAAGACCTGAATCTTCATCAGGTGCTTCTATTAGCTGACCAAATGTAATTTGAATGGGTGAACAAGCAGACCTGAATCTCATCGGAGTTGCTTTCTGTGAGCCAGACCAAATGTCATTTGAATATGAACAGCAGACCTAGAATTCATCAGTGCTGCTTTCTCTGACGACAAATGTAATTTGAATAGTGAACAGCAGACCCTGAATCTCATCAGGTGCTTTTCATTACCTGACCAAATGTAATTTGGGAATGCCAGACAACAGACCTGGGAATCTTATATCAGTGCTTTCTAATGACAAACCAAATGTAAATATGAATATATGAACAGCAGACCTGAATCTCATCAGGTGCTTTCATTAGCCGACCAAATGTAATTTGAATGAACGAGGACTAAGCAGATCAACTGCAACTGCCTGGGTCCTCAATAATTGAGCAATTACTCATCCATGCTTAAACACAATTGGATGATTTCGGAATATGAGCTAGCCACCGGGACCCAGAAGGATAATTAAATATGGGCCTACGACTTTTGATTTCTAATAAGATCACACATCACAATCACCTCATCATCAATCAAATTAATTTCTGTCCTTGTCCTTGAATAAAAAATGGATCAAAGCTCCTCGTGCTTCAAATAGGTAGGGAGAAGAACGACGATATCTCATCCTTGCAGGATACAATATTCATTCCTTCATGTGCCCTCAATGGGGATATTGTGCTCATGTGATGGACACATGCTGAACCACGAGGCCAATTTCTCAGCTGTATCTTCAAAAGCTGAACAAATGTACAGTTGAAGGAGGAGGGTGAGGGAAGCGATGGCACGAGACGTTGCGAGGTGAGAACTAAGAGACAATTATTTTTTACATAAGTAGCATCTGACGGAAAAGCCCAGAAGCCTTTACAAGAGAGCATGTCAAAGAGTGCTGCCAAGTATAAAAGGGGCAGTAATAAATTAAAATTATGTACATTTCACATTAATGGTTGACAATAACATTGGTCGGCCCCTACAGCCCCCTTTAAAATAAATATGCACAACTACATATCTGATCATAAGCGCAACAGAGACTATCACACAGATCATTCTGTAAAAAGTTAATGTAATAATGCAAGGTACAAAACTACATGCTTCCTTTTTTATAGGCTGCAAGACCAACAGATTTGGGGAAATGGTACAGTATACAGCAAGGGGAAACCCTGCACAACAGTGCAGAGCAAGAATACACTTTTGCCCTTTATAAATGACCCAGCTACCAGCAGCCCCACAGCCAGGACAGCTAAATGTTCCCACAACCCAGCCTTTCCAGCACCCCCAGCCAGCCCATCAACACCTGGCGCCACAACAGCCAGATATCCAACACCAACAGCCACCACTGCAGCCACCACCCCAGCCCTGCAAGCCCTTCTCAACCCTTAGCGCCACAACAGCCATGGCACCTCCCAGCCACCCCAGCCCAGATATCCAACAGCCCACCACCCCAGCCCCGCAAGCCCCACAACAAGCTCCTTCAACCCCAGCGCGCCACACACACAGCACCTCAGCCACCCCAGCCCCCTGCAAGCCCCTACAAACTAAGCATGCTTCAACACCTTAAAGCGACACTAACAGCCAGCACCTCAGCCACCACCCCAGCCCCAACAGCCACTCACCCCAGCCCCGCAAGCCCCACAAGTCCATTCAACCCTTAGCGCCACAACAGCCTGTCCGCCACACCATATCCCCAAGCAGGTTCACGGCATGATGTCCAGCCACGGGGCGTGGCGTAGACATTCCACTCCCCATTGGCGAACTTGGGAAGGCAAACGTTGCATATGGTAATCCGTGAAAGCCACGTTGCTTTTTAATAACTATCATCGAAACATTTTGCCGCAAATTACGCGAGAGCCTTCAACGCTCTATGCGAGGAGTTCACCGCATACATGCGAATGCTACAAGGAGACCTTCAACCCAGTTGACAGGATAGACCCCACCACAGCAAGATGATAACCATCAAGAGTAGCCTACCTATTTCAGTTTGCCTTAATCATGCTTTCCTTTCATGAGTTGATTTATTATAAGCAAGTATTCTTTGAAACCAATGGTCTGGTGGTGTACACGCTTTTGCCGTTTTAATACCGAAAAGAAATAGAACTTTACGGTAATATTCCTTTTAATATTAAATCATTATGAACCCGTGTGTTTTAATAAATTTGTTATGATAGAGAAAATAATTGTTTCGCAAACTGTTTTATTTCTGATTTGACTAACAGGACGTTTTATTTACACCTTACGTCACCGTGATAAACCTCACAACATGAGTGAAAAGAAATATTGATACAAGCAATGTACCATTTTAAAATTTTATTTAAATCATGGTAATTGCTTCTATTTCTTCAATACTCCCTACTTTGCTACATCAAACAAACACAATATTACTACATTTTCGCAATTTTCCTCAGTTTTAAGAACAATTCTGTGTTGTTACAGTATGTACCTGGGGTATGAAAGTGAGTTTGAGCTCAATCCGGCATCAAAGTCCTGCAGAGAAACGGAGAAAAATCATGGGGTTTTTTTTAGCAACTCATGAGCAGTTTGTGATGTGCTAACAGATTGTTTTAATTTAGATTGCAGCAATCTGAAATTCAGCAATTGTGATTTTGTCGTCTTGAGAATGCTTTCGTGCTGGTCTTCACGGGTATTTCACAGAAAATATTACTCTGTAGATTGGTGCTATTATAAACTTTATAATCATGAACATTTCTGAGTTGAAACCGAACAATTTGATTTTCCGATTAATTAACTGAATCCTGTACATCGTCTTTAATATATGCCTCTGTTTGTGGTTAAAGAATTAATGAATATTTTCTGTTAATCTCAAATGTCGCTGGGCAAGGAAGGCAGTGTCAGAGCTCTGCCATTAATGGCATCAGCCACCTTGGATGTCGGTAGACACCCCTTCACTGCTCGATACGTCTTAAAGAAGGCTATGACATGTTCAACGTAGATCCTGGTATCTCGAAAGTTCCTCATTGAAACGGGCCATTACCATACGTCATCAACATCTGCCACATTTCGGATTTGGTCCCTTTGATATTTTGTTAGAACTGATATCTGTTAGCATGGTTATCCCCAAGAAGACATGTCTCATCGGGAAAGTCCAAATCAAGATCAGGGCCAATGGAGGGCATGGTACTGGCCGGCATCGTTCTGATGTCCAAGAAACCACTCTGAACATATGGATATTTTTCCTGTTGTCAATTAGAATCTGAAGTGTTGATAATAATAATCATAATCATAATCATCATCATAATCATCATCATCACAATCATCATCATCATCATCTCATCAATCATAATCATAATCATAATCATAATAACATTTTACCTGAGTACTCATGCAGTGATACCGTGCATATCCGCTGTAAATGCCCTTGGTTTTCTGTTTGTGGGCGTTGTATTTCATGTAAAGTTCCATCGATGGCCCCACAGCATTTGGAAAGACAGTCCACCGCCCTCTCATAGCGAGCCATTCTTCCGTACTTGGCCAAGAAATGTTTGACTTAAAATAATACCAAAGTAAAGTGATGATTGAATAAATGTCTTGGTGACAGCTGCCTCATCCATATTGAACAATGACGAGAGTACATCATATTTGTTGGTACTGACGAAGCCATATCATAGCCATAAGAATTCTATTCACTGCGCGATGACGATGTCTCCGTCCTGGTCCCTGATTTGTAATGAAAGGTTGTAGATCATGGGTTATCATCAGCATGGACTCTGAGTTTTTCCTGTTAGACGGAACAACCAGGTGGATCTCTTACCAGATCTTCAAACAGGTTTCTGATTAAGTTGCACATTTCCGACCAGATCAGGAAACAGAAGAGTATGTAGCCTTGGGTTAGGTGCAGGTAATTCAAAGATGCATGTACACAAAAATCCATGAAACAAACTTGCAAACGCATTCCAAAAGAGAGCAAGCTCCTCGTCGACTATGGTATCAAATGGTGGAAAACACTTATCAACATCAGAAAATGATACGAAAGTGAGATAAATGACATGGGAAACGGGAGTGAATGTTATCCATGTTGAAAGTGGTTTGGGGTCAATGTAAACCTGAAGAAAAAATCTAAATGCTGTGGCAATGCAGACTTAATTATATAATGTATACTATGTAATTATTTCATTTGTCTAGTATATTTCATTTTCATGGCGAAATTATTTCACCATTAAGTTAATTTATCGTATTATTTAATATTACTTCATTTCTCAGTTTATGGGAAAGTGGATCACCATTCAATGGAGGAAGGAGCGAAATCGCACTCCCAAGGTGAAACCCACATTTGCATATTCTTCCCTGTGTTGAAAGCCACATAACCCGATCTGCATTCAAATGCATTCCTTTACGCGCTCGAACCAACAGGTGTACGCGTTGTAGCGATGCGCTTGTTATGAGTTAGAGGCAGTGGACCGGTACGACATTCTACTGTGCGCATGCCTCGGAAGAGAATATTTATATGGCATGAATATTTATGATGTTCAATAAAGACCACGGTCCTAGTTGGGTGGGGCCTGTCCCATCGGGCTTATCATTGGGCAGTGTTGAGGTCTTTACGTTACGGTCCTACGCACGTTCAAAACGAAGGAACATTACTAGAACGTGTCGTTGACGCGCGGTAGACTTTACCACGGAGAACATGATCACTTATTGGGCCGGGGTAAAATTGATGTGGTCTTCCTTTACGCATTTGTTTCACAGCGGAGTTTTGTTGACACTGATTACCCAAACTTCCCTCAGTGATGTATGCGATGACTGTCAAGGAGACAACGGTCAAATATAACAGGGCCAATGATTCGGTCTAACCTGCAAAGAGAATATGAATTAAAAGGGAAGGTGTAAATTTGGTGGTAAATAATAATAATAATAATAATAATAATAATAATAATAATAATAATAATAATAATAATAATAATAATAATTAATAATAATAATAATAATAATAATAATAATAATAATAATAATAATAATAATAATAATAATAATAATAATAATAATAATAATAATAATAATAATAATAATAATAATAATAATTAATAATAATAATAATAATAATAATAATAATAATAATAATAATAATAATAATAATAATAATAATAATAATAATAATAATAATAATAATAATAATAATAATAATAATAATAATAATAATAATAATAATAATAATAATAATAATAATAATAATAATAATAATAATAATAATAATAATAATAATAATAATAATAATAATAATAATAATGTGGACTTATATAGCGCACGTGGACTTATATAGCGCACTTATACAGCTCAATTGCTGCCATTACAGCGCATATAGGGCTAATCAAACACAACAACCAACTCTGCCCTCACAGGTACCCATTTACCCCTGGGTAAAAACGTACTCAGTGTTAAGTTGGTAAACATATTATTCATTGTGAAAACTAATAAGTGTGTTCATATTGATGATGATTCTGTTCTTCCTTTCCCAATAAATTAAGTCTGCCAGTTAGGTAGTAGTAGTAGTAGTAGTATTTCTGATAACAGATTGCTCATGTTTTTGATTATAACGCCTACTGTATTGTATTTATAGCCTTGACCGTGCGTGTCGGAATAATTCTGCCCCGCTTAGCTATCATATGAATTTCCTGGACCGTTTTTCAGAACCTAATAAATCAAAACACTCACCAACAGCATAATAATTGTTCTCGTTGGTTTGCTCAGATTATGGAAGCTTAAATGACCATCCTGTTACCGCGTTACTAGATAATTTATCGTGGGAAAATGCACAACATATTACGGATTTCAAAGATATTTTTCTCAGAAACACAGAATTCCATGATAATGTATCTGTGAATCATGGAATTCCATGATAATGTATCTGTGAATCATGGAATTCCGTGTTTCACAGATACATCATCATGGAATTCCGTGTTTCACAGATACGTCATCATGGAATTCCGTGTTTCACAGATACATTATCATGGAATTCCGTGTTTCTGAGAAAAATTTCTTTGAAATCCGTAATAGCTGGTGCATTTTTCCACATTTCCACGATAAATTATCTAAGTAACGCGGTAACAGGATGGTCATTTAAGCTTCCGTATCAGACGAAGACGGGATGGCATCGTTTTTCCCTTCATACAGCGAAATCAAACCTGAATTTGTCGCCCTATCTATTTAGGTCTAACGTCCATGATATTCTTTCATCAAAGTAGAGACAGCCATTAGATGGATACAAGTCAGATTTATCCTTGTGGCGTACACTGCAGAGTTCAACTCGCATCGCCTCTCATATACTGACAGAAGTTGAATGATGGCAGCCATCTTCTTGCAGACAGAATACTGCACACGTCGCGTGAGAACGTGTCGTTAATAAGGTGCGGTAGACTTTACCACGGAGAACATGACACCCGATACACGTCCCGGCGACGATACAACTGTTGCTATTTTATAGTATACATGTATTCATATTGTTATACTGTCCCGGTTTATAAAATTCTAAACTGGTTTAGATTAGTGTACATGGAGGAAGTTTTCTTCCTCCATGGTGTACAGTACAACTATTGCGGTTTAGAATACCATGCAAGTGAAGAATTTGATGCATTATTCGTGTATTGAAATGACAACTCGTCAACCCTAGGCCTAGCTCTGCATTATTCGTGTCACTGTCAGTTCGATAAAGTAGTCTTGGTGCAAGACGTTACTCGTGATTTTATACGTACACGCGCCGATCCGCTGTGATTTGATAAACCAACCGCCGCTGCGGGCGCCATTCATGCCTGTCCACCAGAGCTGTTTTTTGAACGCCGCTCTGCTGTCTATGGTGGCCCTGAAGGGCCAACGCCTTCCCCGAGTTCACTAGTCAGTGGCTCTGGCTGGATCGTCAAAAATGTATAGCGCCAGCTACGGTGGGCGATTTAAGACTGGCGCGGGATCGTGTAACTGGGATCCGCATAATAACGTCTTGCACAAGACAACAGTTCGAGTAGCTAAGCTATTCATCCGACGACTGTTTTCGATATACTTAAACCATTTGTCTGGTAAGTAAACTTATTTTTAATTTTTATATTCTGTGGATTATTTATTACATAAAATGTGTAATATACGCCGGTCAGGTGCAGTGCGGCCTCTAAAGGCTCCGATTCACTTCCTCATTGGCCCTGTCTGCCCTAATAAGTCCTCGTTGTATGGGAAAGCAATTAGGAATATGGGTCCCTATATAGAACCACATCTTCCTTTTCGACACTATAAGAGAAAAGCAATATGGTTTTTATGAAACTTAGTACCAAGTTAGTGATACAGTATCAAATTTTCCTTGAAATATTTGTCTGATAAAAAAAATTCATTAAAAAAATTAATACAAACAATTAAGCATTGTAAACATCTGGGGACAAAAGTTCAAAGTTAATAATTACAAAAACAGGCTGAATGCATTTTAATTATTTTCTTTATAACGACACAACTTAGGCCTAATATTATGGTGGTATCCCACAAACCCCATCTGTAAGGTTTTGTGTATGTGTATGTGCAGCGGCGGCACCAGACCTGTTAAACTGTGGGGGCAAGCTTAAATTTAAGGGGGTAAAACAATAATCTTTAATATAATTTTGTACTGCTGAAAAGCATTGACTTACCATCGGGGAAAAATTGGGGAAATTGGGGGAGCAAAGAAAGTAAACCGGGGGGGTCTTTGCCCCCTTGCCCGCCCCCCCCCCCCCGTAACGCCGCCGCTGTGTGTGTTTGTGTGTGTGTGTGTGTGGGGGGGGGGGGAGGTCCCTTGTCATTCTTGACATGTCATCAGCGCAATTACATGGGAATAATGACAATAATGCTTCAACCAAACCAAATGGCTACACCGCCCCAGGATCGCAGTAACTGGAGAAAGTTTGTGATATGGTGAAATGCGACGTAGCGACGAAAGGATGATGATAATAATGATTTAAGATGAGGCATATTATTTCTTTGATGACAAAGAAAATACATAATCAGTGGAATCATGTGGAATGTTATTCCCTTTTCGATGGAAGAATTGAAGTCTACTATACAATAACTACAATGTAAAAATGGTGTATAGAATTTAAACACACGCAAAATAAACGCGTTTAGGAATGCCTTTAAATGCTAAACGGTCATCCTCTGTACATGTCACAAAGCTAAACGTGCTTAGATTTTTGAGACCTGTTCATATGGTTTTTAGCATTCAAACACACATCACAGAAAAAAGCACAATCTGAACATGTTTTAGGCTAAACATGTGAAAAAAAGTGAGTACAAGCTATGTGTTTAAATTCTAGACACCATTTGTACAGTGTATTACCCTGTGGATACTTAAATTGGAAATCATGTTATTAAATTCAATTGGATAAATTATTATTTTCGAAATACACACATTTACAAATCAAATACTCTTTTGATTATCCGTATGTTTAAAGTGTTAATATCGTCACGATCAGCAGGGCATGGAATCGGAGTGCTAGTTTTAGATTACTGGCTGAAAATAATACCCCACATTTATGATTATAAGGTCATATTACCGTTGCTAATGCATAAATGAGCCAGTAATTTTCAGTCGCTGTTTTCATCTACTAGGACACTGATTCCATGCCCTGTCGGAAGGCCTCTCAGATCGTGACAGTGTCCCTGTAAGGTCGGTGCATTTATAAGATGTATCAAAAATTTAAACGAATCACCAAAGTACAAAATATTTGAAAGTATTTCAAACGGTAACTTTTATTTATGCTATTTGGAATGATTTGTACATGATAAAAACAAGGGAATTAGGCAGAAAGACAAAATAACATGAAAACGAGCATACCAAACAAACAGTCGCACGCACAAAATGAACATAATTGGCTCATCCGCTCCGTGCAAAGCGCAGCCCTCTAGCGATAGAAATGAAGTTAGTCTCTGATCGGTTTGAGGCATTTCGTGACGCCGTGTACTGATGGCACTCATACAGTATCGTCGTAATTTGAATGATTAACACTCTAACCCCCTAGGTATTATGGCTAGGAACCTTCCTGAATTCTCCAAAATTCATCAGTGAACTTTTGGAAACATGCCCTTATCTACAAAATGCACCATGCATTTTCGTTGATGTTTCATATTCAGCACTTATGGCCTGTCCTTCTTGCCAGGTAGTAATTTTGTCCAATTTGAAGAGGTGAAAGTACCAGTTTCCAACAGTGCTGAACTTTCCCCAAAAAGTGTCCCTTGGAGTAAGTTTTGCAGGATATGGAGTACCGGTTAGGGTTAAATGAAAGTATTTAAATACACACGTAATGCATCCAGCTGCATCCTATACTCTCGCCTACTTCCTTCCTGAAGTATCTAACTGAAAAATGAACGGCCTTTTAGGATCGTATCATTTTGTTTACAGCGTCAATCTCTTCCCCTGTATAATGGAGCCAACAGTGACTGCAAGCTGCTTTGCGCGCAGGGCGCCCCCATACGGTTATGCAAGGAGCCGATAGCCTCAAATTATATTCGTGCAGCAACATGGCTGTGCACAGTTGTCTGATCTGACCAAATTAATGATCATAGGCATATAGCCTATAGGTACCACCTCAAATGTGTCTGTGTCTGTTTATTATGCAAGACTCGGGTAAAGTATAAGCTACTTGTTAAGGAACTTAATTTACACAAATTTATACAAATTAATGAACTGTACATATTATACTTCGACCAAATTGAAGTACTATAATTATAGTGTAGCTTAGGTACTATATAAAAGTACTATATAGTATAGCTTAGGTACTATATAAAAGTACTATATAGTATAGCTTAGGTACTATATAAAAGTACTATGTAGTATAGCTTAGGTACTATATAAAAGTACTATGTAGTATAGCTTAGGTACTATATAAAAGTACTATATAGTATAGCTTAGGTACTATATAAAAGTACTATATAGTATAGCTTATGTACTATATAAAAGTACTATGTAGTATAGCTTAGGTACTATATAAAAGTACTATGTAGTATAGCTTAGGTACTATATAAAAGTACTATGTAGTATAGCTTAGGTACTATATAAAAGTACTATATAGTATAGCTTAGGTACTATATAAAAGTACTATGTAGTATAGCTTAGGCCCCATAAGGCAAAAAGGGGGGGGGGGTTGTCGCCTGTAGGCAGACGCGTATGTGACTTGCGACTCGGAATCGAGTCACTTGTAGTGACTTGGACTCGGATTCGGACTCGTGTATGTACAATGACTCGAACTCGGACTTGGAATCGGCCCTGGACCTTGGCACTCAGACTCGAGCGTTTCTGACTCGGAAGCAAAATGGCCTTTAGTGTTTAGCCATTCTGGAAACCCACCGAAGATTTCTCAATGTGAAGAAATTCCCTTGAAATTATTTCTTAAAATGTCTTTATTTAATAAGTTTTAATACAAATAGTTTATATACGATACGGTGAAGTATTGATATCGCTTCAGTTTGCGACAACACACCACTACGCACCAATCAGAACACTCTCCATTTAATGCATAATCCTAGCAACATCTCCAAACCAGTCTTCATTCTCCTGACAATGATTAGAGCACGCTAATCGAAACGCAGAGAAAACGCCGTGAAGTCCCCACGGTTCTCCCCGAACCACATTCTCACTTCAAAGCGATAGCTGAGAAACGAAGAGTTGCCTGATATTGGTTCTCCCCTTAACTATAATCTCACTTAAGCGACAGGTTGAGATAAACACACGGTGTTACCGCACACTAAGCTTGGGCGATATCGATTTTTTTTCATCCACGATATATCGGCAAACATATATCGCGATTTTCGATAATATCGCGATTTTTTTTTCATTCATGCATGATTGCTTTAGAGCCGATAACCTCAGGTATGTACCCCTCTACAAGCGTCACAATAAATCGCAAATTCGTTTGCAGAGTGTGTATGTACTTCTGAAGTAGTATGCTTTTGTTTCTCAATTCCAAAAGCTGAAAAGACTGGTCTAATTTTGTTTCCATGGAATTTCTGACATGACTCACAATGTCGATTTGCCGATAACTTTAAAAAAAGGTTCTCGATATCGTAATCGAATAAAAAAGGTATCGCGATATTCGATATTATCGTGTTATCGCCCAAGCTTACCGCACACCGAAGCGATCTATATATATGCATGCAAACAGTTTACACACACACTATACAATCATAATAAGGGCCAGAATCGCCGACGGTGAAATGTTAGTCGTTTGAATGCAATATTTGGATTTCTTACTGAAATTCCAGTTTAAAAGGATACGTGACTCGGACTCAACACTGAGGACTCGGACTCATAAAATCTGCATATAATTATGGGTCCCCGTAATCATATCAGAATACCGAATTTGGCAACGTGCACAAAGCGGATCTGACAAGTGGATGCTTATCTCATAAACTCTGGTATAATTATTTTTTAATAAAAAAAAAATAAATAAAAAACACAAAAAACACCTCAAGTTCTGGTGTTAGCAGCAGAATGTGGGTTCGAATCCAGCCGTGACACTTGTGCCCTTGAGCAAGACACTTATCCATAATTGCTTCTCCACCCAGGGGTTAAATGGGTACCTGTGAGGGCAGAGTTGGTTGATTAGCCCTATATGCGCTGTAATGGCAGCAATTGAGCTATACTCCCCAGGGAGTTGAGATGGTTTCAGGAATGATTTATGAGCCTTATGAGCAGGGGTAATAATATAATGCGCCTTGAGCACCACTCAGTTGGTGGATACGTGCGCTATATAAGTCCACACATTATATTATTATTATTAAATGTGACCCGCTCAGAAAATGAGTCACAAGTCGCAAATTTGAAAAATTCAGATTTCTATGTAGCTTTAATATTTTACTGATTGAAATTGACGTCAATTTCAATCAATAAAACATTAAAATCAATGATTTTGTGTGTGTGTAGGTTGTTTCATTTCTGTCATTTGTTTTCCTTTCAAATGCTTGATTGATTATTAAAAATGGCATATCTCCATAATGTAATACGTCACACACCTCTAACATATATCAAATTAAAGCTGACGATGTACTCTTTCCAGCGACATAGAAATCTCAATTTTTTCAAATTTGCGACTTGTGACTCATTTTCACAGAGTGGGTCACAAATATAAATCCAGAGATATAACACTTAAAGCATTTCTCGGTATTCAAAACATATCTTTTTGTACGCGATATGAATATAAAATAAAATGTTTTAAAGACAGAATTCGCCTTATTCATGATAACAATCATGTTTATTACGAAAATGAGGCTGTAGTTCTCACAACCACACTGTGTAGCTTACACGTTGCATGCATATAAAATACTAGCGGCGCAACCAACAATCTTGCTAATGATATTGTACAAAGCAACACCGACAGTTTTAAGCAATTTCTGATATTGTTGTCAAACATTATAAGTAAAACACGAATAAAAAAAAATAGTCGCATTTTATGCAACCAAATAATTATCTTTGCTCTAAAAGCAATTTACATGCACCTATTCAAAACAATTGTTATATGTGTTTATATTTGGAGTACAACAGCAATACTTTCATTTCGACCAAACACAGGCAGGTGGCCACAACATTGACCAGAAGTAATTTTTGGTTAATTTCTCTTACGGGCCGTCTTAAATTGTCAACATTTTCTAGGTAGTACAGCGATTGCTTGTACTTGCTATAACCACCTCCCCGAATTAGCACCTTTCAAATTTCCCCTTCCTCCGGTCTCTATATGTCTCTGCATTAGTAATATATGAATCAACCGGTTTTCAAAGACGGTATAGTTTCTTGAAAATGTTGACAGTTTACTAAACCAACCAATATTCCAGGGCATTTTGTATTCATCATCAATAGCACACTGGTGCCAGTGTCAGAATGTGGGTTCGAATCCCGGCATGGCCGGTTGCGGAGCTCGTGTCCTTGAGCAAGACACTTATCCATAATTGCTTCGTCATTCGGATGGGACGTTAAGCCGTAGGTCCCGTGTTATTAAGGTAATGCACGTACAAGAACCCAGAACACTTAGACTTCCGAGCTACAGTGCTTAAGTGTGCTTTTGAGGCATCCTTGGTTTCATTACCAGAAATGTGTAACAATAATAATTATATAGGCCCACTAGTTCAAACAAGTCCTCCCAGCCAGTGCATGCACATCTGAAAGGGGAACAGCAATATTTCAAGAAATATATTTTAAATACTAACTTTAATCACAAAGTATTTACGTTTTTGAAAAGCGACAAAAATATTTGTTTTTTTATGTTTTGAAAAAAGTTGCGAACCTTACATGAAATAATCTTCATATACACCCATCGCAACTTCTAAGTTCCCCCCAATATTTTTTAGAATATCTCAACAAGTATTGCATGAATTTTAAAAGTTCAAAAAGCAAATGACAGAATCATATGTTCTACACAGCTCGTAATGAAATGGTTGAAATTCAATCATGCATGCACAATTGACAGTGATTTGAATGAAAATTCAGCTGAAAAAAAGTTGCAGTACAAAGCATTGCTTCAATGGCATGTTACACATGTAGTTTTCTGTAAGAACTCATGCATCAATAACAATAAGAAAAGAATATTCAAAGAGCATCATGCAACATGCATGTCCATTGTTTTAGAAGGGTAGAGCAAGAGTTTAATATGGAATTGGTCCTCCATTATTCTCCATAACTGAAGAATTCCAATCGATCCAGCAATTTTGGCTGCAATTATGTTAAAAAGTCCTTTAATAAAACACAGCACTGCAGAATTCGGCTGCAATTGAACATCGTTTCATCGCCAAAAAATAAAAAATAAAAAATAAAAAATAAATAAATAAAACATTAAAAATGCGGAAACTGGAGACCTTGTTTTGGCCTTACGCAAATACCCCTGTTTCATCCAAGGGAAATACCGCTTGTCGGATCTTAGGATGGTCTTCTTCTCAAGGCTCACCTCAATAAAGTTCCAAATCTGTTAGTCTCCTTCCAGTGTTTGTAGAGACGAATAAACCTCCATCTGGCTCGCGTGCTTTGATGCTGATGTTTTGCTTGTGTTAGGCTTATATTATCACTTCACACCTTTTCGCTTAATAAGAATACTTTCTGCAAAAGTTAAAAACAAAAGTTGAAATAATATCTTTATTTCCAATAAATATATAGTATACAGTTAATAGTTTGACATGCCAATCTTGTCAAATATTGCTGAGGAAGTCCCTTGGGATGGCGGGGGGGGGGGGATACACAAAGAAACAGGAACCACAACTTAACTAATCCCTTGACAACAGCTATCGCTGGACAGCTGGACACTTCTATTGTAGTATTCATCAGACGTACGACACTGGATATGCAGCAGAGTGCACCCCTCCCGTTGTGTCTTCATTGTGTTCCAGGAATCTTAGGAATTCTTTAGAGGATTGCCAAAAACAGGGGGTTATAATGGAGGTTTGGGGAAGATGTCCTCGCTAATATTTCAACCCTACATTTCTCAAGAAACATATCACAGAACTAACCTGTTCAAAGCTTCATCGCAACAGTTTTTTGAGACAACGAGCATGGTTACATGCCATTTATGTTTGTATGTCTTACCAAAAAGCTACAACTTTTGTCGACGTAACAATCCCTGCTTTCTCGAAGATGACGGCACTTTAAATGTAATAATTTCGCAGGATGATTGATACATGCTCCAACTTAAAGGGACAATATCATCACCATCAACAGGGCATGGAATCGGAGTGTTATGTTTTAGAATAACACAGTGACTGGAAATAATACCCCACATGATATGGTCATATAGAGTGCCATGGCCGAGCGGTTAAGTGCATTGGACTCGTGTTCTGATGGCTGTGTCGTCAGAATGTGGGTTCGAATCCTGGCCGCGACCGTGGTGCTTGTGTCCCTGAGCAAGACACTTTATTGTAATTGCTTCTCTTCACCCAGGAGTATAAATGGGTACCTGTGAGGGTAGAGGTGGTTATTGTGTTTGATTAGCCATGTAGCGCCAAAAGGTTGCACATAATGGGCTGTATACTCCCCAGGGAGCTGAGAAAGATTATATAGGAATGATATTGGCCCAGTGACCAGGGGAAATAATGTAAAGCGCACACTCAAAAAAATGTTTTTTGTGTTGAGTAATTTTCAATTGAAAATAAGATTTGTTTTTACTTGAAATCGAGTTTTTGTTCCTTTTACATAATATATTTAAGCAAAAAACACGCATGTTTTACAAAATTTATAATACTTTGTTATACAATTTCAAACAACTTGATCAACAAGTAAAGTCAACTTCATTCAAAATTGAGTGAATATGAGTTATGCTCTTTTATTTGGTAGCACTTATAGCTCTGTGTTGATTCAATTACTCTATTTGACTTAGTGTTTAATACTGAAATTGTTGTAAAATTGAGAAACTTAATGAATATAAGTTGTAATTTCAACAAAACTAAGTAAAAATAACAGAGGTGATAATTGAGTTGTTATTACCCACGCACCATTTTTATTGGCTTAATTTCTACTCTGGTTTTCTAGTTCAAATGAAATGTATATTACGTCAACTTGCTGTAACTCACTTTAAGTCAGTAAAATTGATTGAGCTTTATATTGGGTGTTCACTGTTCAGTGTTTCTTCGAATCTACAATGTTAAGTCTGCACACTTTATGAACAGTAATGCTGGGACTGTGTTTACAACCACGGACATGATGTGCATCACTTAGTTTCGCAGGCCGTGATTGCGCAAGGAGAGGTCTCACGAGTAAACAGTCATCGTATGACAGCGCTCGGCAACATTTTATCATCAGCCAAAATAAAAAATAATTTATGTTTGACACCAGGAAAATTTGAGAATTTGTCAATATATAAATTATTTCATACATATTACTATTTTAAAGGGGAAAAGTTCGTTAAAAACTTTTTAAATTAAAAAAAAAAGCACCTTAGTGAAAAAAATCACTGCTGAAAAACGTCGACTTTATTTATTTATTTATTTTTTATTTTTATTTATTTATTATTATTTTTTTTTGGTGGGGGATCACTTCCTCAGTTTCTACAATAGTACCATGTATACTACCGTCTTAATATACGTAATATCAATGTATTTTTGGACGAATGAAAATTGTATTTTTTTTTTCTAATACAAAAGCATTTTATACATGACAGACGCGGGTTGTGCCAATGTTGGGCTACAAACTAAGAGGGCACTGTGCACACTGGACTTACCTACATGACAATGTTTATGGTTAATGTATTTGTTAGGTGTTCGGGCAATAGCCCGAACAACTATTATTTTATTTTGAATGTTGTCTTTACTCTAATTTATCAAGTTAAAATAAATGTAAATTACGTTAACTTGTTATAGCTAACTCTTTAAGCTATACCGATACATTTAAATAAAAAAACACTTATAAATACAACTTAATTGATACATTTAAGTCGATAATGAGTAAATTCAACGATAGTCAATATTAAGTAAATTTCACTTTAATGTTATCCTCTTTACTTAGTTTGTTAGAGTAAAAACAAAGTTGTCATGTTGTTAGTAATTACACCAACTTAAAATTTATGGTATTTACGTAACAATAACTTATCCTCATTCGTTACTGAAACAACACTCTGTGTTCGCACATGCGCATTTCGGATGATTTGTCAAAAGCTGCAGAGTACACCCGCTGACAACGTGTGTATCCGGAGATAAATCGGTAAGAATCCACTTTCATCTGCATTCCTATTTAGTATAATCACAAATGATTAAGCTTTATGGATATAATGGACAATAATGGTTTGCTTTGCAGGTATTTCAAAACAGGATGAATGATATTTTGGCCAAAATAAAGTGGAGAATTTAATGATCAGAAAGGCATGAGTCATCGTGTAATGTACACGCATACATTGCATGTGTTTGTACACCCACCATGTTACTACTTTTACTACTGCAGTACACCAGTACTTTTTACTTAACGTGGGTACTTACTTTTACTAGCCAAATAGCCAATAGAAGTGGGTCTGTGACATATGCTATTGTTATTATGCTCACATTACTCAAAGATTTGGCAGTTTTGAAAATCTAATAATACTTAATAGCCTATTTCGAACTTGGCAATTTAGCATAAAGTCCGAAATTTTAAATGGTCTGAATCCCTTCTCATGATACGAAGTCACAACGGCAACGTTGCGCGGAACCAGACTAAGATTTTTAACGGTAAAAAGTCCCATAAAACAATCAGTGTGCATGTTCAGAAAGCCTCTGTGAAACTAACATTTGCCAAAAGAAAACCGGTGCCGGCAAAATAGCCGGTGCCGGCAAAATAGCCACTGCCCTTTATTATGGTTTGAGGGCCCAGGGTAGATGGAACATTTGCATTTGTTATTTTATTTTTTAAGAAAAAGGAGAAATGTCTAATGATGCATTTCATCCATCAACAACAAATGAAATCCGCACTACAAGGAAGCCCAGAATATTTTTTTGTTTTTTGGGTTTTTGTTGTTGAGAGGTTGCTATTAGTATTAATTAATCTCTTTGTACCTGAGAATAGTTTTATAATTTGGACCCTTTTAATTGATTTGTTTTCAGTGTTTGGTCATGTGGGAGTGTAAAGACTGTAAATATCATACAACGACAAGATCAAATCTTTATAAACACTACAAATTGCAGCATGGACACTATGGTCGCAATTATCGTCAGCCATGTTTGTATCGTTCTTGCCCATGTTCATTCAAAACATGCAGTGCTCTACATACACATATGTCCCGGTATCACGTTGCAGATTCAAATTTGAAGTATCCAGGAGAACATGTAACTTTCAAATGCAATGTGTGTGAACAGTTGTGCAATACTGTAATTGATTTGACCCCAACAACAATTATTTAAAATTAAAAAAATAATAGTTTTACGGGGTAAGCTTTCATTTAAGTCTTCGCATGGGAAAATTTGCCAATGATTAGTAGCAGTTAAAATATAATGCAAAAATTATTTTTTGGTCAGGATTCCAATAATATCTCAAGTGACTGGTCCTATGTATTTATATAAGATTTAGATTTTTTATGGTTCCTGAGCATAAAAATATGTAAAAACAACAACATAATTTTACTTAGAGTGGCTGATACTCTCAGGAAAAAAAAATCTCTCACTCAAATTTTTTTTGTATTTTTATACAAGGGCAAAATATCACGCGATACATCTTTAACTGAAACATGATGTTTTAATTTGTTTTGTTTTTTTAATTTATTTACAGGACACCACAGAGGACGATGTCATTAGGCAAGAGTTGGAAAGAGCTACAATGGCAGTCTACATAATAAAGAAGGAGGATGCACCACTGGACACCCCAGCAGATGTCGGGATAGTGCTAGAAGGTACCACAGTCATCAGTGACATTGGAGATACTGCGCGAGCTTGTTCTCTTCTGTTTGGCCTGATATACGCAATCAACTTGAGCTATCCAAAAGAAGTAAAATACTTTTTTGAGGTACTTCAAAAGGTATTTATGGGTCTAAATCAAGAAAAAATATCACCCAAAGTTCAGGCGCTGCAGAACAGTTTGTTGAGAAACAATTAAGATAATTCATTGTCTAAAGGCCAAGATCCATGTCTGTGTTTCCACACTACGGGCACCAGTGTGACATTTAAAAGGAATCTTTTTGGCCCATCAATGTGAAAATGCCCATTATTATGAAGGACATTCTGTGCCGACTGGCCTAAGTTTTTGAAATTAATTTGTCAGTCTGTGCCAGATCTTTGCGAATCATTTTTTCAATAATCATCGGCGGGTGTACAGAACACACACAATTTTGGCTTCCAAATTCATGTTAAATAATTTATCCCCGCCCCCTTTTTCAACCCCAATTGTGCATCGGTGAGTTTTGGGGCATTTTTAGAGGCCTTTGTCTCAGAAACGATATGTTGGACCTTTTACATTTTTCGCACTGGTGACTAAAGGTAATGTTAGTTTGCATATTATATTCCATGTGTTTGTAGTCCAGATGTACATATCTGCCTCCAAGCAAGTATAGATCAATCATTCCTTCACCGGGTCTTTAACAGGGCTGTAAATGTGGTTTAGCTATTAGATTTTGGCGATGTGGGACATTGCTCAAGGATTTTATAATGTTAGGGGTAATTATTTATTCCTTTCTTAGATAGGTTTATGAATATGCCAAAACAGGGGTGAAAAAAAAGGCGAGGCTATTGTTTAAGGGGTCATGTCTAAAAAACAAAAAACAATGGGTTGGGAGCCAATTTTCAGAGTGTGTGTTGATTACAAGCATAATTTTGGGACAATTGTTGAAATGTTCATCAAAAAACAAAGTGGATCACTACCCTCCCCCCCCCCCCCCCCCCCATGGCATGGATTGACCGGTACACAAGAAACCTAGTTTGATATTTTGAGATTTGTTCAAACACAAATAAGTTTGTGTTTTGGGGGATTATGTATTCCAAAATTAGAAAAGGGAAAGTGAGTGGGGAGGGCTTCAAATGAGCTCCCCTTTTTAAAGTACAAGTAATAATACTTGGTGACACTTTTAATTGTGTTGATTACATTCATATTTTAGGGGACTGTTGAAATATTCATTGATAAAATCTAAGTGGGTCACTGACAACACCCCCCCCCCCCGGTTGATATGGCATGGATTGACTGCTAAACAAGAAACCTAGTTACAATTTTTTGAGATTTGTTCAAACAAAACTAAGTTTGTTTTTATGTTTTTTTTGTTTTTGGCTTATGTGTTCCAAAATGGGAATAGAGAAAAGTGGGGATAGGCCTTTGAATGATCTTTTCTTTTTTTAAGGCAAAGCAAAATAAATAAGCATACTTAAACCTATATTTTTATAAGTGGTTTCTGAACAATTGTGAAATAAGTAAAATCATTCAGTTTTAATCATGTTTACCCTGCTTGATGTTTTAAGGAGGCACTCTAAAGTCAAATTCAGTTCTGTGATTCACTCATGTTCCAAAAGGTGAAAACAATTACAAGCCTTTAACCTTATGTTAAAGTGGAGATAAATGTAATTTTATTTGATACCCTTTTCAGTGCGAAATATTTTAACACAGTGACGTCACATTGTAAACAAACATGATATATGGGTATGTATACATTTTGTACAGGGAATCTGTAGTTCACTCTTGAATTTCCTTAATGCTCAATTAAATTGGCATTGACAAATTCTGAACGAAAAATTCCTGTAGGGCCTATATGAGTGTTACAGATTCATTTGTTTACAATGTTAAATAATATGTGTTAGAATATTTCGCGCTGAAATGGTATCAAATGAAATGACATTTTACACCACTTTAATGCAAGGTTAGAGAGTTTTCACATTTTAATAAGGGCTCTAGGCTATATATTTATATATGAATCACAAAACTGAATTTGACCTTGCCTCTTAAACGTTTCTAAGCATTCTTTAAATGCTAAGTTTTACCTCTCATGAATCAGACTTTTTTTTCTTTTTTTTTCTTCTTTTTTTTTAGCTCCCCTTTTTAAAGTACAAGTAATAATACTTGGTGACACTTTTAATGGTGTTGTGTTACACTCATATTTTTAGGGGACTGTTGAAATATTCTTAGAAAAAGTAACAAAGGAGGTGGAAATAATCCGTTTTGCTAAATGAAGCATTTTGGTTCAATAAATCGATTGGGCCAGTTAGTCAGCCATATAGCCAGACAGTCAGTAAGCCAGACAGCTAACCAGTTAGTCAGTCAGTTAGCCAGCCAGTCAGTCAACCAACTATACACCTCACAAAAAGAAAGTCCCCACCTGTATGTTTTAAACATATTTTTAAATTTTTAGAGACTCATGAGCATAAACATGATATGACGATTTAGCCTGATCATCGACACACATGTTGCAAGCAAGATTTGTGCGGATAACGTTGCGCATCAGTGCACACAACTCGGTTGATTGTGTGGGGGTACCTGTTCATTTCTCACAACTTTGCATTGTGGCTCAAAATAACGCCCATGAAATCAAGCAAAATGTGTTATCCCTTTTGTCATCAGCTTTATTTGTCTGTTACATAATGTTTTGGAGCACTTTTAAACTAAAGACCTCATTATTGGAATGTTCATTTGCCAAGTGGTCATACAGGTGGGGACTTTCTTTTTGTGAGGTGTTTAGCTAGCTAGTCAGCCAGTCGGTAAGTCAGTCAGTTAGCCAATCAGCCAGCTAGCAATCCAGCGTGTCAATTAGTCAGTCATGTCAGTTAGCCAGTCAACCAGCGAGATAGCCAGCCAGTCAGTCAGTCAGCTAGCTAGTCAGCCAGCCAGCTAGCTAGCCAGTCAACTAGTCAGTCAGTCAGTCAGTCAGTCAGCCAGCTAGCTAGCCAGCTAGCCAGTCAACTAGTCAGTTAGTTGCCAGCCAGCTAGTCATCCAGCCAGAAAGCTAGCCAACACCTATACAACGTTCACATATCATAATTATATTTGGATATTAGGATTACCTTCAGTCGCTGTATGTGACGGGGCTGCTCCTTTGTCCTGCTCTAGACATGTTTGAGCATTCACACTGTCATGCAGTTTCTCTTGACGTTCCAACTGTATGCTGACATGAGCTTTGGAGGATACTTCCTCTGATGGTGTTTTATCCTTGTTTGCAGCCGTCGATTCCGTTTCGATTACTGGTGCTGACAATGTAGAGGAAATTTCAAGTTATTAGAAAAGGTAACAAAGGAAAAGAAGGTGGAAATAATCCATTTTGGTAAATTAAGCATTTTGGTTCAATAAATCGGTTAGTCGGTCGGGCCAGTTAGCCAGCCATCCATTCAGCCAGCCAGATAGCCAGCCAGCTAGTTAGTAAGCCAGACCGCTAACCAGTTAGTCAGTCAGTTAGCCAGCCACTCAGCCAACCAACTAGCTAGCCAGTCAACCAGTCAGTAAGTTAGCCAGTCAGCCAGCTAGCAATCCAGTGTGTCAACTAGTCAGTCATGTCAGTTAGGCAGTCAGTCAACCAGCTAGCCAGCCAGTCAGTCAGTAAGTCAGTCAGCCAGCCAGTCAGCCAGCTAGCAATCCAGCGTGTCAACTAGTCAGTCATGTCAGTTGGACAGTCAGTCAACCAGCGAGATAGCCAGCCAGTCAGTCAGCTAGCTAGTCAGCCAGCCAGCTAGCTAGCCAGCCAACTAGTCAGTCAGTTAGTCTGTCAGTTAGCCAGCTAGCAATCCAGCGTGTCAACTAGTCAGTCATGTCAGTTAGGCAGTCAGTCAACCAGCTAGCCAGCCAGTCAGTCAGTAAGTCAGTCAGTTAGCCAGTCAGTTAGCCAGTCAGCCAGCAAGTCAGCCAGCCAGTCAGCCAGCTAGCAATCCAGCATGTCAACTAGTCAGTCATGTCAGTTAGCCAGTTAGTCAACCAGCGAGACAGCCAGTCAGTCAGCTAGCTAGTCCGCCAGTCAGCTAACTAGCCAGTCAGCCAGCCAGCTAGCTAGCGAGTCAACTAGTCAATCAGTCAGTCAGCCAGCCAGCCAGTTAGCCAGTCAACTAGTCAGTCATGTCAGTTTAAGCCAGCCAGTCAGTCAGTCAGCTAGCCAGTTAGTTGCCAACCAGTTAGTCATCCAGCCAGAAAGCTAGCCAACACCTATACAACGTTCACATATCATAATTATATTTGGATATTAGGATTACCTTCAGTCGCTGTATGTGATGGGGCTACTCCTTTGTCCTGCTCTTGACATGTTTGAGCATTCACACTGTCATGCAGTTTTTGAGGTTCCAACTTTATGCTGACATGAGCTTTGGAGGATACTTCCTCCGATGGTGTTTTATCCTTGTTTACAGCCGTCCATTCTGTATCGATTACTGGTGCTGACAATGTAGAGGAAATTTCAAGTTATTAGAAAAAGTAACAAGGAAAAGAAAGTGGAAATAATCCGTTTTGGTAAATGAAGCATTTTGTTTCAATAAATCGGTTGGTCGGTCGGGCCAGTTAGTCAGCCATCCAGTCTGCCAGCCAGATAGCCAGCCAGCCAGTCAGTCAGTCAACCAACTAGCTTGCCAGTCAGCCAGTCAGTAAGTCAGTCAGTCAGCCAGCTAGCAATCCAGCATGCCAACCAGTCAGTCAGTAAGTCAGTCAGTTAGCCAGTCAGCCAGCTAGCAATCCAGCATGTGAACTAGTCAGTCATGTCAGTTAGCCAGCGAGATAGCCAGCGAGATAGTCAACCAGCGAGATAGCCAGCCAACTAGCTAGCCAGCTAGCCAGTCAACTAGTCAGTCGTGTCAGTTAGCCAGTCAGTCAGCCAGCCAGTTGTTGGAACAGTTTTCTTCCTCTTTCAGGTTTAGTTGATTTAAACGGTGAGTGATTTTTGCCAGATTTATGAATATGTATGATGACATCGTGGGCAGTGCTTATAAAACTGTGGGGGAAACTGTCAGGTGGTGACTCGAAGTTGTCAGGAGAAGTGTCATTTGGCGAATCTGGTGGGAAATTGTCAATTGAAAACATTTAGGCAAAAAAAAAAAAAAAAAAAAAAAAAAGTCTCTGGTTTCTGGTCTCTGCGCACGTCGCCTCAGACCCGCGCGTCAGCATTTTTTTATTTTCTTAATTTTTTTTGCTATGAAACGATGTCCAATTGCAGCCAAAATTGCTGGATCGATTGAAATTCTGCCGTGCTGTGATTTGAACGACTTTTTCACAAAGGGGTATGAACGTGACGCCTCTCTTAGCCACCATACTTTTTATATGGGAAATGTGGTCCCCGCGTATACAATGTGCCAGGTATTTTCCTGTTGGCAAAAAAAAAAGAAGAAAAAAAAGATGACCGAAAAAAAAGCGCATCACTGCACCGATTTTGAAGCCGACCGATGACCAGAAACCGGAGACTTTTTTGGCCTTAAAAGCCCCTGTACAATTCCACTCGTAAAACAAACATACAGGAGTGATCTCTAAAGCTACTTTTACAGGTTGCTGACGTCTGTAGATTTTAAGTGTACGAATACACATAAATACTTGGACATAAAAACAGACTTGGTCGCTACAGGCCTAGATTTGTTCTTGTTCTAAGTTGTAAAGTTCAAGATTTTTCGCCTGTGTTTTCCGCTATTCTAAAGGAAATTTCGGGAAATTGTCGTTTTCATCGGAAAATTGCCGTGTTACTTGAGGAAGGGAAAATGTATGCTTTAAAATGATACATTTCTCAAAATAATTACGAGGAGCCTGATTTGCATTTTATAATATGTACCGAAATGAATTTATGGTGGGTCCAGTCATAAATTAATTTAAGTACTTCATTTAATTAAGCCTTCATGTCTAAATGGAAAAGGCATTTAAAACATGGTCGATACATGGTCGATAGATGGTCGATACAAGGTCGCCACATGGTCGCCACATGGTCGATACTTCGTTAAGCGAGGCATTGACGGATCTAGGGGACAGAGAGTGCAAGGGGCATGTGACCACTCTTTTATCAATCTACACATAAATATACCATACCGGCACCGTATGTTTGTTCATCAAAGGGGCGAAAATACTCCAATTTACAGTGTTAAACATGTGTACAATAAAAATACAATTTGTACGCCCATGTATTTCATTTAACAGCTTATGTCAAACAGGGCTAGCTCCAGGGAGGAGGTGGACGCAACAGCGACGGCACTTCTCCAGAGGCTGGACATCACCCGTAGGGCTAGATGGACTGAAGTTGTTGAAGCGATCGACTTTACCCACTCTAGCCGTAAGGCGTGGCAGACTATCAACCAGCTGACAGGCAGAAGTACAAAGCCCCCTAGGTGCCCGGTCACAGCAGACGCCATCGCATCCCAGCTCCTGGGGAATGGCCGCTTCCCGGATGCAGACAAAGATGTCGCCCGTCTGATAACGTGGGAGGTGTCTTCCCTCTCCAGGGCAGCCAGCGCCGATTCCAACCTCTCAGGAGATTTCACAGCGGACGAACTCAGTGAGGCCATGAGTAAGCTCAAGCCGGGCAAAACTCCGGGCCGTGACAATATCCACCCGGAGTTCGTTACCCACCAGAGCACAACAACATCTGGTTGGCTCTGTGCATTCTTCTCGTCGTGCTACCGGAGGTGCAAGCTCCCTAAGATCTGGCGTCGGGCCTCTGTCATAGCCCTGCTGAAGCCAAACAAATCTGCAGAAGACCCCAAGGCGTATAGACCCATCTCGCTGCTCTGTGTCCCATTCAAGATCCTGGAGAGAATGATCCACAGCCGCATCGAGCCAGTGGTTGACTCACAGCTCCCACGGGAACAAGCTGGTTTCCGCCGCGGTAGGTCAACAGTGGACCAGGTAACACTACTTTCACAAGACATTGAAGACAGCTTCCAGGACAACGAGAAAGCTGGGGTAGTATACCTGGACCTGACTGCCGCATACGACACCGTCTGGCTCCGTGGACTCCACCTGAAGCTGCTGAGGACAATCCCGGATCGGCATATGGTGAAGTTCATCACGGAGATGTTGTCTAACCGCAGCTTTGTCTTGCACACCAGCGACGGCCAGCGCAGTAGGCTGAGAAGACTGAGGAATGGTGTCCCGCAGGGGTCGGTTCTTTCCCCGATGCTGTTCAACATATACATCTACGATCTACCGGAGACAGCATCCAGAAAGTACCGCTATGCGGACGATCTTGCCATCATGCTGAGACGACCCACATGGAAGGCACTGGAAGATGGGCTTAGTCAAGACATGGGCACCCTGGTAGCCTACCTTCGAAGGTGGCGTCTACAGCTCAGCACCAGCAAGACGGTAACAGCAGCATACCATCTCTGCTCCAGAGAAGCTAAGAGGGAACTGGAGGTGTGCGTGGACAACAAACATCTGGAGTTCCAGCAAGCTCCGAAGTACCTCGGCGTGTGTCTGGACCGAACACTGTCCTTCAAACAACATCTTGAAGAAGTCAAGGCAAAGGTAACATCAAGGGTCGCGCTGATCCGTCGCCTTGCTGGCACGACCTGGGGAGCCTCTGCGAAGACGCTGCGGATATCCACCCAAGCCCTGGTCTTCTCTGTAGCGGAATACTGCGCCCCAGCCTGGTGCAGAAGCCCACATGCAAGAAAGGTTGACGTGGCTATACACAACGCCCTTCGGATCATAACTGGATGCCTGAAGCCTACCCGTCTTCTTTCTGCCAGTCCTTGCGGGAATCGCTCCGGCTGGCCTCCGACGGAAGGCTGCCACCCTCGCCCTGACAAAGAAAGCCCAGAAATACGACTGGCACATCCTGCACAATATCACAACGACAGCAGCGTCCCCAAGCAGACTCAAGTCCCGCCACCCCTACAACAAGGTGGCACAAGAGATGCTCCATTCCACTACTGAGGACCTGTCCAGAGATGGATGGCTGGCGGCAGCGTGGAAGCAGGAGTGGGAGAGGGCCGGGCCATCCCGCATCCACCACTACATCTGGGATCCAGGAGATGGCGCCATAGGAGGAGACGATCTTCCACGCCGGCAATGGACTTTGTTGAACCGTCTACGAACTGGGGTTGGTCGCTTCAACTCTTCCATGAAGAAGTGGGGCCTGGCAGACAGCGCTGCATGCGAGTGCGGCGACCCGGAGCAGACTGCCAATCACATAATAACCACCTGCCCCCTATACAGACCACCCTCAGAAGCCAGCCTCTTTGACGTAGGACCAGAGACGAAGGCATGGCTACAAGACACTGAGTTGGACCTCTGAGGTTCTGATGTTACACGAAAGAAGAAGAAGAAGGGCTGTATATTTGGCAAATACATTAAAACATGTATGTTATAGTGGTAAAGAATATTTACCGGATGATTGACTTGGTGAGACCAGATCTTTTGATTGGCTGGCAGAATGATGGGCCTCGGATAGATCAGTCTCATCTTGAAGGTCTGTAAATTTGCTGCTATAAGAAGGATGGACAACGGATATGTCTTTGTCGTATTCAGAATCGCTGGGCGAGTGATGGGGTATGGATGGGTCTACCTTGTGTGGTCGAGGGTCCCCTGGATGATCATCAGAATTGCTGGGAGAGTGACGGGTTACGGATGGGTCTACCTCGTGTGTTCGAGGGTCCCCTGGTTGAGCAACATCAGAATTGCTGAGAGAGTGGCAGGGTATGGATGGGTCTACCTCGTGTGGTCGAGGGTCCCCTGGTTGAGCAACATCATAATCGCTGGGAGAGTGACGGGGTATGGATGGGTCTACCTCGTGTGGTCGAGGATCCCCTGGTTGAGCAACATCAGAATTGCTGAGAGAGTGACGGGGTATGGATGGGTCTACCTCGTGTGGTCGAGGGTCCCCTGGTTGAGCAACATCAGAATTGCTGGGAGAGTGGCAGGGTATGGATGGGTCTACCTCGTGTGGTCGAGGGTCCCCTGGTTGAGCAACATCTGTTTGAGATATTAAAATAACCTTAATATTATTTAAATAGAGGCATTTATCCTTTCATTTTGTTTGTGATGTCGACTGAAAGGTGTAAACATTATCATGAACCTTAAAGGTGAGGAAATAAGCATAAAATACCTAAAAATACAAACATTAAAGTCAAACAGACAAACCGACAGACAGACGAACACAAATATATAGTCAGACATAAAATAATAGTTAATCCGACCTATTATGAAAGTAGATAACGTAATATTTTAATTAGCGTACCGAGCATACTCTGCCAAAGCCCGGTAAAATGAACTTTATCAGCGAAGTTTGGCCTTCAGGCGACCCTATGGGCGCAGCTATTTTTTCCGATCCAGAAACTAGCCTTCACCAAGTTGTTTCAGTAAACCCACCGAAGACAACTCTGTTTCCATGGTACACAGTATAATAATAATAATAATAATAATAATAATAATAATAATAATAATAATAATAGGACTTATATAGCGCACGTATCCACCAACTAAGTGGTGCTCAAGGCGCATTATATCATTACCCCTGCTCATAAGGCTCATAAATCATTCCTGAAACCATCTCAGCTCCCCGGGGAGTATACAGCTCAACTGCTGCCATTACAGCGCAATTATGGTTAAGTGTCTTGCTCAAGGACACAAGTCTCACGGCCGGGACACGAACCCACATTCTGCTGCTAACACCAGAACTTGAGTCCGGCAAGCTAGACCGCTTGGCCACGACACTCCATTATCATCCGTCGCCCATTGAAATTAGTTTTATTTGGAGCATTTTATTTTATTTATTTAAATTTATTTCAAGGTGACCTTTAGTGTTCAGGAATCTCGGGGCGTGAAAGTGAAATACAGGGAAAGTGGCAAGACGCTAAACTTTATCTGCCTGAGGGAGGCGGGCCTAAGGGAGGAGGGCCAAGTTGTTGTGATACAGCCAAGCCTTTGAGAAGCCGAGCACAAAAGACTAGATCTCAAATGGCTCTTATCCTCCTCACCTTGCAAAGCTATAAGTTGTACTTATTGTTACTGTTGACTGACAAGTCCGTTGGCTCGCCCTCCAGAAGTCCAGGCTATGTTGACTGGCAGGTACTGCATTGTTACAGGATTAGGACTCACAAAACACGGATTAGGAGGCCAGGTAGCCCAGACAAGGCTGGGCTTCCCAAAGGCTTAGCTGTACCAGATAGTTTCAATGGGAGGTTTGATTTAAAACATAATAATAATACTTTTAGGTAATCGGTAAAATTAAATGTTCTTTGTAAAGAAATAACTCCCTTTTAAATGAGATAGATCACAAGACATTTGGCTAAACTAATTTAATTAACTTTTATGCACAACCCATGCAGCGATGATGTTTCTACTACGAGATCAATGATGTACTCATGATCATGAATATGCACAATTTATATGCATTATGGTTTCAGTTGCAAAAATATTTAAAATCTCGGAAGGCATAATTATATTATCATTTCTTAATAATTACCGGCTTAATAATTATCCACTAATTAATAACATTTTTATAAAATACTAACATACATACCATATGAAATATTGTTTCCTGTACTGGCTCCAGTAAATACTGGACTATTACACAAGATGTAATTGTTGACCACGCAGTTGGAATATGTAGAGACCTCATCCGGTGATTTTATTTCTTCGTTTTCCCTCATTTTTCCTGTATCTATGATTATAAAAACAAAAATCTGTCCCTTGTGAGAATATATCATTTTATGTAGCTCCCCCTTGTTGGAACAGTTTTCTTCCTCTTTTACTAGGTTTAGTTGATTTAAACGGTGAGTGATTTTTGCCATATTTATGAATATGTATGATGACATTGTGGGCAGTGCTTATAAAACCGTGGGGGAAACTGTCAGGTGGTGACTCGAGGTTGTCAGGAGAAGTGTTGTTTGGCAAATCTGGTGGGAAATTGTCAATTGAAAACGTTTACGAATACACATAAATACTTGGACATAAAAACAGACTTGGTCGCTACAGGCCTACATTAGTTCTTGTTCTAAGTTGTAAAGTTCAAGATTTTTCGCCCGTGTTTTCCGCTATTCTAAAGGAAATTTCGGGAAATTGTAGTTTTCATCGGAAAATTGCCGTGTTACTTGAGGAAGGGAAAATAAATGCTTTAAAATGATACATTTCTCAAAATAATTACGAGGAGCCTGATTTGCATTTTATAATATGTACCGAAATTAATTTATGGTGGGTCCAGTCATAAACTAATTTAAGTACTTCAATTAAGCCTTCATGTCTAAATGGAAAAAGCATTTAAAACATGGTCGATACATGGTCGATACAAGGTCGACACATGGTCGATACATGGTTGATACTTCGTTAAGCGAGGCATTGACGGATCTAGGGGCAGGGAGTGCAAGGGGCATGTGACCACTCTTGTATCCATCTACACATAAATATACCATACCGGCACCGTATGTGTGTTCATCTGTAACGTCTGGAAACTCTATAGTCGGGGTCGTGTGTTTAAGAAGTGATTTATTTTCTTCTGTGAAAGTAAGAAAAATATTTGAAGATTGAAGTGAATAATTATATACATGTAGATAGACAGCATAATGTTCTTCCAATAAAATGGTATACGTATAATTTAACACTTAAAGCCCCATTAAAGCCTTGGTCTCCCTTTGGTCTAGAGGACAAAGCACCCTGAACCTCCCAGATGCTTAATTTTGGAGGATTTACAGACTCTCCACATCCCCACAAACAAGTTAATAGAGGTTTGGACACAATACAGGTTACTTCTTTCCTTGGTGGCTACTTTTCTTCTTTCAAGAACATTTTGAGGCAAAGGCAGATTTGTACAAAATCTTGAAATCAGGAAAAATCAAATTATTTCAAAATTTACTTGCTCTCTTGCGGAGACGTACATTCCATGTTTAAATGAAGTCTGGATGTGTTTTCACTATTTCCTCGTTTATAATGACAAAATGAAATGAACAAACTAAAGATCTATCAAATAAACAAAAGCACTGGTAAAAGGCAGATCAAACAAAACAAGATTTACTGATGACTTCTAGTGCAGTGGCCCTTTGCCTGCATAAAGTCAGCAGAGGTCGCTGTGAGGGTAAACGTGTGATGTCACGTGTCCTATTCAAACTGAGATGTCAGAAAACTGAAAGTAAGAATAACCCAGCAGTCTTACCATCCGGGTCATCACAGGGAACTTTATCTCCGCATAACAAGACAACCTTGTTTTCATCATCTGAAACATTGAAAGATTTCAACAATTTTAACTGTAAACTAAAGGTCTCATGTAGCGGGGAAGGGCTGTAGCGTCCCTATAGAGAACCTCTGTCGGCAATGAAGCATCAAAGGTACTAGAACAAGGGTTGGTTCAGAATAATTTTTCAGTTGGCAAAAGAGGTATGGGTTTGCCAACCGCAAATGTATCGTGTTTCTAAGCACTGACGATTTGCCAGAGATTTTACTCACGGAACGAGCTATGGAGTTTCGGGTGGCAGTACCGCCCCTCTGTAATTGAGCGACTTCAGAGATTGTCCGTTTTTTGGGGAAAAACAAAGTAAAGTTCTCTGTTCATATCAGTTTTGTGTCAGTAAATTTACCCCCCTCCCCCCAAAAAATGTCCTGGCTACGCCACTGATGTCAGTCGGTAAATTGGCTTCTACACCCCATAAAAAATGCCTTCGCTACGCCCCTGGGGAAGGGGTGTTGCGAATGCTGGGGCACATGGCCTCAGACAGACTGTGGCCCCTATGGTTTTCCCAAACTGAACATTTCTAAGAAAAGGTTATTAGGTTTGTCATTTTAGTGCCGCAAAAAGCCAAGCCCCCCCCCCCCCCAGAAGCACCCTGGGCGCACAACTACTTGGGATACAATAGCTAGGATACATGTTTCCATGTTTATCTCCCGACGCAAGAATTTCACCAATCTATATATATCGCAGAACCCGCTGTTATATAGCATTCTAGCCGGCCAATCGTCATCGGGCAAGCTCGGTGGTCGAGAGGTAAGACGTCTGCACTAGTAAGCAGGAGGTCGTGGATTCGAATCCCGCCCGAGTCACCTGTGTAGTTTTTTCACAGACACTCGGAAAGCACTGAGCATACAGTGCTATACACACGTCGGTGTAGGGCAAAATTAAATCAATTGTTTATCTCCCGACGCAAGAATTTCATCTATCTATGTTTCGATTTGTTGTTAAGAAAAACATCAAATCTGTTTGAAACCTTAAACATTAGTGAGTAGATCGGGGCATGTTTGTAGTCGATCAGTAGCACTGTTTCAAACTGCCTTCAAAACTCTCCATGGCGCCCGAATTGGGACTGTTTCACACTGACATTTGTGACTGGTTCTGGCAAAACCCTAAACTTGGACAAAATTTTCAAAAGTGAGATTTTGGTATAGTTTGATTCTCTAGATTTTTTCTCTGATTTCTGCAAATCTGGTATCAAATAAAAGAGGAAAATGTAGAGAATCAAACTATACCAAACTCTCACTTTTGAAAATTGGGCCTAAGTTTAGGGTTTTGCCAGAGCCAGTCACATTTGTAGCTGTTTAAACTGTATATTTTCAGGTTTAAAAATATCCGTTATTGTTTTAGGCATAGGGACTGGGGGTGGCAAAATGCCCCATGTCCCTGCTTCTGGCTTCAGTTTGCTACTGCCAAGACCGTTTAGACTTTGTAAAGGACGATACTTTCCTTTTCAATGAACAATATTTTCAGGCTATGGCATAGCCTGCATGAACAACTTACTTTGACCGCCTGTGCATGCGGGCTCCGTTGTGGTCATATTTTGGTCTTCACTGATGTCATTACATTTTTCCACGTCATCGTTACGTGGAGTGAGCAAGTACTTTCTTCTGCGCCGTCTCCATACCAGTAGGCTGATTAAGACTATGAGCAGTCCTATACCTAAGACGATAACTGCTATTACTGCTGGAGCTAATCCGTTCCCTAGGATTAAAAACATTTTAAGACATTTATCATGCCGCGGCCATCTTTGTCAGGTTCCCTGTATACACAATTGAGATTATAGGGCCAACTCTCAGTGCATCAAAATGAACCAGACTATTATTTTTCCCTTCCAGACTCTGTTTGGCTACATAGGTGAGCCCCTTTGAACAGAATAAGTAGGCATATACCCAATGCGATAGCTGCTACCGGTATTGATACAGGAGTTATTCCGTTCCCTGCGATTAAAAAAAACACACAGATTTCAGTTGAGTTGTTGAGTTGTTGAGTTATTCAGTTGTACATGCTGGCAGCTACCCTGAACCAACTGTGGTGTTATACAACATCAGTGATGTTAAAGGGACCAAATCGTTGCGATCAACAGGGCATGGAATTGTAGTGCTAATTTTAGATTAACTCGGTGACTGAAAATAATACCCCACCTGATCCGGTCATATTACCGTTGCTGCTGCATAAATGAGCCAGTAATTTTCAGTCACTGAAGACTAATCCGTCAACCAGTTCATTGGAAGCCGCCATAATTGCGGGGATACCTTCACTCTGCGTCAAACATTCGTTTTCTATGCAGTCCAGTGCTTCAACCAATCTGAGCACTCTATTTGACGAAACGCGAGCGTACCGCGTATTTAAGAACGTGTACGTGTGTGACGTGTGCAGTGTGTGGTACCACCGCAGTAATGGCGGGAAAACAGTGGTCGCTGGATTAGTCTATATTGGGCAAATTGCCAAATATGAACACCATTGGTGTAGTTTTTAACACCACGGTTTTTGAAGTGTACAAGAGGTGGAAGACAGTGTTCAGTTGTAATGTAGTGATATGGAATTTTATGATGTAACAATAATAGTAATTATCAATGCCAACAGGGGGCGCTATTGCTCCTTAGCGGTCGGTTTCATTTCCTTGTTTATTTTGTTGTCGGCGTAGCTATATCGGAGTACGATGTACAAGATAGTCCGGGGTCACAATATTACTCAGATCATTTAAAGTTTGTTAGATTTCCAAGGCCACAAAAGGCTCATTTTACTCTTACAAAATGTTATGGGTAAACAATTCGTTTAATTCTGATGTATTGTAAGTTAAACGTTTAAACTGTTATAGTTCTTGGTTGGTACGGAAGGTTACGTACAAGGGCTCTGACGGAAAAGGTCAGGGACCGGAAGATGATAAAGGTTGCTGACCTGTTTTTTTGCTTGTTCGACTCGTGGTTCACAAGTAGCCATTTTTGTAAACAGCGGGAAGATTCATTTACCATTTCACCCATTTGAGTGGCGTTTGCCTAATGATGCAAGGGTAATTGGCTAGGAAGGAAAAGCACTTTTTATAGCATTGGCTGGTAAGTCAGATTAACTTTTAAATCGTAATCTTGACGTTCATTTTATGCGCTAATTGAGGGTCATGTTTGGGATGTGCATCCAAATGCTAGAGTCCTTGTGAGATTTATTTATCGCACCTGAAGTCTACAGTAATAACCCCTCAATAACAAACTTCACATCAAGTTATGCAGTGCTTCATACATTACGTCTATGTCAGGGCAAACTCAAATCAGGTAACGCATCAAGTTATATTTTGAATAATAATCGGTAATTGCGTAATCAAATAAAATGCTATACCTTCCCTGTAATTAATGCAACCTCCATTTTTGTCATTATTAAGAAGAGCTATCTTTACCTGTGAAGGTTACTAACACCTTAGCGCTGATGGCAGGAACAGGGATAGCTTCGCCGGACGCGAAACACTCAAACGTCGGCTGACAACTGGTGGAGGTAGTCGCTCTGAAGGTCAGTTCTTGATACTGATCGTAGGTCTCAGCAACAGAATCATAGAAGGAGAAAGGTTCCTGCCGATGGACAATGTTGCACCCAGAGAGCTTCCAAATCAAACGTACTTCAGGGTAGACACCAGTCACGCTGCAGTTTATCTTGTGTTCTTTACTTTCCTCAAGTTTGACTTTACACTCATTTTTTGGTGCTCCGCATTCGGTGACCTCTGGAAAATCTTGCGTTGCGACAACTAAGGAGCAGAAAACGGTACAAAATATATACACAAATATAAATACAGGGAAACTGAATATTGTTGTTATTATTATTATTATCAGGGCCGTGGCGAACGGGGTGTGGAGGGAGTGACACACCCAATAATTTAGAGCCGCAGTCAAAGGTACTAGAATTTTAGTCACGGAGAGAGCTGTGCTTTTCCGGTTTCAGGTGGCAGTTCCCATTAACCACCAACCCCCCGTCGAACTACTTTACAGATTATCCATTTTTTGGGGAAAACAAAGTAAATTTCTCTGGTCATATTAGTGTTGTGTTGGTAAATTTACCCACTCTGAAAATCCTGGCTACGTCAGTCGGCAAATTGGCTTCCACACCCCCAAAGAAAATGCCCCCGCTACGCCCCTGATCATTATATATCCTGGGTGGCTTGATCAGTGATTATCACTGGTCTCCCTCAGGTTCAAGCTTTGAACTGTAAGAGACCGCTAGGGAAACCAGAAACACCGGGGTTAACCCCTACTCTTTAACGAAAGTGTTCTGGACTAAAAAGTAAAATGTTGATTGACACCGATTTTTGTTTAAATTTTATTTTCCATTTTTATGGCAAGACCGTAGACGGGTGCTAATTTCCAACGATTTTCTGAAAAATCTCCCTCCGCTTGACACCAACAGGACCACCAACTGTTAAAAATACTCCAAACGGGAAGCCAATTATCTACAGTCATAATTTTCGGGCAAATTTCACTTCTAAATATCATCAATTATTGCATGATAACGACCAAAACATCTTTTTCACAGAAAATTACGACTGAAGCTTGGGACATTAATTTATTGGGGTGCACCCTTCGTCATAAAATCTGTTGCCTGCCATGACATCATTCGAACTACCATAGACACACCCAACTGTAAACTCGTGTGACATGGTCTTTGTGACAGTAGCCGAACAGACAGGCAAACCGACAGAATTACATACACATTATATGAATCATATATGATAAGTTTACCTTTCCCAATAATGTCAACATAGCCTGATGAAAGCCCATTGAAGAAGCGATGACACCAATATCGGCTCTGGCTGTGCTCCAGTGACTTGATTATCAAATTGCCGCCATTGGTAATTGCGTAATCGTCCTTGACGTCACTGGTTACCATGGTTTCCATATCGGAGTATTCGGCGCCGATGATGTCAGTGAAGTTCTCGTTCCCAGTACCCAGCGACCAGTAGGTTGTGACCAGCTTATCTCTTTTAGTGACGGGACATTGGATTTCGTGCCCGTGATGTCCTCTCTCGAGAAACAGTGACGTGTTTATTGTAACCTTGGAAACACCAACGGAAGGAAACTGGGTATCTGTTAAGTAGGAACATCGGCAACAAAATCGGTATTTGATTTTTTTTAAAGTTGAGGTACAGGCGAAGACAGGATGTGAGTGCATGTAAATAAGACCAATAACATTTTAAGGTATGTTAATTTTAAAAAAATAAAAAAAATAAAAATAAAAAATGAAAAAACATGTATACGACCGACACGTTACAACGAAAATGAAATATCTGAATGCATTTTCATTATTTTCTCGCTAAACGGCCCGACTTATTAGTCTGAAATTTCTCACAAGTTGGTTTCTATACATATATCTTAATTCTTTACAAGTATAATGGATGCATGTAAAGAAACTTCACGGAATACTGCCTTTAAAGTACACAAAACTCACCTAGAACCTTGACTTTAATATCACTTCTCTTCGGTTTCACTTTACCAGTAAGAAACACGCTGCACTGATAGATTCCACTGTCAGTGAGGTCAACGTTGTGGATTATAATCCCATGTAAATCTGACAGTTCATATCGATCACTTAGGGTAAAGTTTGTGCCTTGCCCTAGTATCGAAAACGTCGCTAGGCGAACCTTGCTTGCAGAATCCTTGTACCAGTATAATATATCTACTCTATCCCCTGATTGCAGACTAGGGCACCATATGTGATGCGTTTGGTTTCTTTGTATGTACGCTTCATTCTGAGTTGAGAACATGGCATCTTTGATACGTGGGTCATTATCACCTGAGCAGAGAAATGATGCCATTAAACTAATGAGCACGAGAATAAATCGAACAACTTTTTGTTAATTGTTACCAAAAAAGGCATTATATAAATGTATAATAACTGTAATTTTAGTGCAATAATTTCAAAAATTGTCATCTGAAGACAGAAACTCCACGTTGGAATAAATATGAACAATCTGAATGCATTTTTTATTTTTTTCTTGTTAACAACATTATCAAAAATAATTCGAAAGTTCATGTTTTTTATATACATATACATATATCATGATTCTAATAAAGTATGGCTGCATTTGCATGCACTAAAATGACACTATAGATGACCTATTATTTATTCTCGAATTGTGACACAATTTGCACGCCATACATCAAACGTGTGATGTGTATTACATGTATGTGTAATCGTGCCCACATTCTATTAAAATTGCGCTTCATTGTGAAAGAGGTTGTGCACCCAAACAGGGAATTCCCTAATACGCCATGTTAGTTTTGTATATTACACCATATTTGTTTTGTAGATTCAAATAAGGAAGAGTTCTTCTTCCTTTTAAATGATTTGGTTTTGATGTTGATGATGAATTCATGACAAAATACTTCCAGAACATTTTCAAATCAAAAACTAAATAACTGAAAACTTAAACTTACTGTTTCTCTTTGACCGCCCATGACCCTTATCAGATAGTGAGATCGTCACCTGTATCAACCGTTCAACTGTGTGTGACCTGTCATGCGACATGTCATGATGTCCTTCATTATTGTCATTGTACCGCTGTGTCGCTGTGTTGAGTTCCAGTTGACCAGGTGACACTGAAGCATATGACATGTATACAAGCGATAGAAACACGATGATAAACACAACAGATGTATCCATGCCTGGCGTGCGATGGTTTGGGCTAAATCAATTATTAATTTGACCGTTGCTTGACTGATTATTTTGGTTTGGACACATGATGTGTGCCTTCGGTCACGGTAGGTGAAGTCGACCTTTTATCAACCGTAGGGTAAACATCCCAAGAGTAACCATCCCTAAATAAAAATGGAAATAAAACAAGTTTTGATAAATACAAAAAATCGCTATCGTTTCGGTTTGCGGTAACACCATGTGTTTATCTCAATGTGTTTATCTCAACTAACGTGAAGCTGAGGTACAGGTTCTGAAAAGAACCGTATCGCACAACTCGTATCTCAACCTTCGTTAAGTGAGAAAGGTTCAAGGGAGAACCAATTTCGGGCAACTCGTTTTTCTACTGTAGATAAGTGAGAAATATGGTTCAGGGTGAACCATGGGGACTTCACAAAAATCGCCTTGAGCATCATATCATGATGGAGGTTTTGGAGCTATATATGAATCCACTACAATTATTGTATCTAAATAGACATGAAAATAGTTAACGCTGAGGAAAATTAATTTTAACCTCCATAATAATCACGTGCACTAAATAAACCAAAGGATGTACACAAAATGGGTAACGTTAGGCCTACATAACATTATGGCCAACGTACTGACTACCTATTCCAGTGTTCCTGTTGGTGATTTGTCCTTTGTTCTTTGTCTTGGCTCTATCAGAAACAAAAAGCAAGATCAGAAACAACCAAAAAATACAACATCACATGATTTGGAATTTATTAATATTTACCTCTTCCGGGTTGTAGAATACTGAATAGTATCACTGTCGTGTCAGTCTGCATGCAGTATTGAGTATCCTACTCGATATCTGCTGTGGACGGCAGTGAAGTTCCATTGAATTCACACAATTATTTACCAGGGAAGTGGGGAGTATATTCAGGTCTATCCTTACGAATACTGAATGAAAGAATTCTGTTATTTATTAACAAAGAAAATTACTTGTAATCAAATGCCCGCAGTTATCAGAACAAAGCGGAGACATCTCAGTACGTTTGTGCTTAATTAAGTGAACATCTATTATAGTGTTCAATACATCACACGGACGTCCTATTTATGATATGACCTGTGTTAGCCGTATCATCTGTCTGTGTGCAGTACATACAGAGGATCGGACCGAATGCACCAGACATACCGTGGCGGAGCTTGCAGTACAAGTACGGATAGAGGGCGTCTGCCGACGCGGTCGTTAAAGTGCATGATGGAGTACTGAAACTCAGCAAATAAAAACTCCGTCACCTTACTCCACATGTACAATCTTTGCTCGTCTAAAAAGTAATGGGTGACTTTGTTTGAATCTTTCTTTAATTGTTGTGACGAGCACAACGTTGATAAAATTGGAAGAACATTGAGAAACAATGCCTTAGAATAATGTCTTTTTTCACAACATCTTGGGAAACATTTGAAAAGTGTATGATGCGTTATATTTGTAATTTATAAAAATAAAATTATTAATTTTCAAGAAAATTAAACAGAACTTAAAATTTAATATATAAAACGATTATTCATGGCATTTTCTTTTAAAAACTGCCATAATAAGGAAAATGTTGTTATGCAACTGTTCTAATAGACATTGACACAGCCAGGTCTTTGCAAGAACACATAAGTCATTGGAACGATTATTGCGTAATCACAGCAAAAAGGCGGCAGAACTGAGCGACAGGTATGTACTGCCCGTGTGCAGGGCTATACATCAACTTTACTTCAAATCAACATTCAGCAACATGGCTCGTTTAATATAAACCATTCTTAAATCCAACGAAGATTTCTCAATATGAGGAAATTCCCTTGAAATTATTTGAAAATATCTTAGTAATTAATTTTTATTTAATACAAATAGTTTATAGGCCTACACATCACACACCACGCCAGTCGTAAAATGTTGGCTGTCTGGATTATTTTGGATTTCTTGCTAAAATTCCAAAGGACTCGGGACTCGGTCTCGACGTTCGGGACTCCCCACTCGGACTCGCACTCGACGTTCGTGAATCGGACTCGATGTTCGTGACTACAGTGACTCGGACTTCGGACTCCACACTGAGGACTCGGGCTCGGACTCGAGGTTTGAGGACTCGAATACAATTAGTCTGCTTCTTGGTATGTTGAAGATTCCTGTTGTAATCTTAGTCTGCTTCTTGGTATGTTGAAGATTCCTGTTGTAATCTTACGGACGGTACTTCATCCGCATACATAAAATCTGCATATAATTATGGGTACATAAAATCTGCATATAATTATGGGTACATACAATCTGCATATAATTATGGGTACATACAATCTGCATATAATTATTGGTACATAACATTTGCATATAATTATGGGTACATAAAATCTCTCGAACCAAGTCTTTGAGTTGCAATGGAAACAGCAACAGAGTTTGCATATTGCAGCTTAGGATCCTCTAAAACTCTCTTACAATACAACGGTTACGGGCTTCATGAACAAGACGCCTAGTATCCAAAATACCCAGCAGACGGTACTTGAAATTTGTACACTGAAATAATTTAAATAATATCGTTGAGGGCGCTAGCCAAATTAGAATATTGATAAGTCACTTAAAAAATAAACATGGGGTCTATAAACTAACAGGCTTCATTTTCATGACCGTAATATTTTTTTTTTTTTTTTTTTTTTTTAATTTTTTTTATTGGACTCGGCTACGGAGCCCGGCAAATGTCCGAATCCGAGCCCGGCAAAGTGGACTCGATTCCGGACTCGTGTCCGACAATACTGCGTAGTAGGTCACGAAC
>CM055818.1:58644340-58723470 GCA_029582265.1 Zoroaster sp. YZ-2022
ACCCTTCTAAAGTAAAGAAGCGGCGATAGTACTAGTAGTGGTGGCATTGTGCCATCAGTGCTCGCAACTTCTGTTCTGCCAAGCATTAGTCACCAGCTCCCTACGGTTACAGGGGGGGGGGAGGATGGTCACTGGGCCTCAAGTTTTTCCCAGCATGCTTCTTTCGGCAACGCAGGCGTCTAGTGCTGGTTTGGCTTCTTTAACTCAGCCGGCTCCTATTCCACGCGCCGACTCGGGTTACTGCTGGGGGACACATTTCGCAGTCATTGGAAGAAAATATTTGGAGTAGTGCTTACATTGGCATGTCAATTTTGTTTATTGAAAGTCCTTCAGTGCTTGCCAAAACTCATAGGTCTTCGGGTTCTGAGGTTGCTCTTGTGGTAGCGGGTGTAAGATGTTTCTCACGTTCTGGCCATGTGTGCACGCATGCCGCTCTATGGGTAGTGCTAGGTAGCGCTCTCGTACAGCATTTACCAAAAGCATTGGTAATCCAAAGGCCATGCAAGGGTGCAGGTCGCGTTGCTGGTCCATTTCAAATTGCCCACTTCGGTTTAGTGCCTATAAAAAAATAAAAAATAAAAAAACCTGGGACTTTTTGTCTCATTCATCATCTGTCTTTCCCACAAGGAAAGGGGGTCAATGCTTTCATTGGTAAGGTTAATGCAAAGTGAATTATATGCGTCATTTGATGTAGGGGTTTTGCAGGCAGGCTGTAATGCATGGCTTGCTGAGGCAGACATTAAATCAGCTTTTCGGCTCTTGCCAGTTTCCCCTCGTGATTACGAGCTTTTGGGTTTCAAGTTTGGGGGCCAATTTTATTTTGACAAGTGCCTGCCGATGGGATGTTCCATTTCCTGCTCGCTCTTTGGGAAGTTTAGCACTTTTCTGGGTTCCAGCTAGGTGAAAGCAATCGCACATTCAGGTTTTGTCACACATTATCTGGATGATTTTCTCTTTGTTGGTACAAACTATCTAATAATTGGGGCTCGAAATCGACACTGTTCGAGGGCAGGTCCGGGTCCTACAGGTCAAAGTTCAACCACTCACAAGGCACATTCAACTCTTGCTTGGCAGGCCAAAAGCCAGTTTAGTTCAAATTCAATCCTTAGTGGGGTCATTGAATTTTGTGTGTAAAGCGGTTGCGCCGGGGCGTGCGTTTTTACGGCATCTTATTGCACTGACAGTGGGCCTCAAGCAGCCGCATCACAGGGTGCGCCTTTCGCAAGGTGCGAAGCTCGATCTGGTCATGTGGCTGTCATTCTTGCAGCGCTATAACGGTTTTACTACATTCCTGCGGGAAAATTGGGTTCAATTGTTGCTCTTTGATTCACTGACGCTGCTGCATCCATCGGCTATATGGCTTCTTTCCAATTAAGGGAGGTGGGTTCAAGGGCGTTGGCCGTCAGAGTGGCTGGTTAGTTCTCCGTCCATTGCTTGAGTGGCGCTCCTCTGTTGGGCCGCCTTGTTGATGAACTGCAGGGTGTTGTTCCGGTACGGTAATATCGCTGTTGTGGGGATCATAAATAAACAAACGTCGCCTTGTATGCGCATTTTGCAATTAGTGCGGGCAATGGTCATGCAATGCCTCAAATTCAATATAATTTTTAAGGCAGTGCATATACCAGGTGTTCAAAATAACATAGCTGATGCACTTTCTCGTTTTCAGATGGGGCGCTTTCGGGCCCTAGCTCCAAGAGCCCAGCCGGGCATGACCCCTTTACCTCAGTTGCCCCACGTATTTTAGCAGCGGAAATGGGACGGTTGTTAAGTTTGGCGTTCGCTAAGAATACATACACGGTTTACATGTCGGGGTGGCACGCCTTTTGCCGTTTTAAAGCACATCAAGCTTCGGCTGTGTCAACTGTTTATTCGCAAGATACTGCAGGATTCATCTCATGGCTGTCTTTACATTACTATTCTCCATCCACAATGTATACATATGTGACAGGGGTGGGGTGTTTTTGTAAACTTAGAGGATGGGCCGGTCCAACTAATAATTTTATTGTGGCAAAATTGCTGGTAGGTTTACAGGCGGGACGGGGCTAGGCAAGATGAGCGATTGCCAATTTCATTGTCGCTTTTGTGCGACTTTTAGAGGCGTTGCCCAAGGTATGTGCTTCCCAATTTGAAAGCACCATGTTTCGGGCAGCCTTTTTTCGGCTTTTTGCACCATATGCAAGAGTCTATGTTACAGTATTCCGGTGTGTGTTTCTGTGGCAATCAATCTAGCATGTCTGTGGTCCTGGCCATACGTCATTCTAAAACTAATCAGGCTAGCCCTCCACAGTGGGTTCATATCGCAAGGCTGCAGGTTGTGGCAATCCGTCCAGTTACTGCTTTGCAAGGGTATTTGCAAGCGCGGGAACAATTGTCCGGCCCCTTGTTCCGCCATAAACGCGGTGATCCCCTCACACGGTATCAGTTCACAGTGGTGCTTAGGACTGCTTTGTTGTTTGTTGGGTGGCGGGCGACCGCTATCGGTCCCATTCTTTCCGGATGGGAGCTGCGTCCACAGCTTTTGCACTGGGGGTGCCCGTTGCAGACATAAAGGGGTCTGGTCGCTGGCGCTCGACCCAATCTGGTGCGTTGGAATGGCCGAGGAGGTGCTCACTTGAAGGACCTTCATGGTTTGCTATCAGGGTTTCATACCCCTATCGCCGCTTTGTTCATTTTGCATTTAGGGACGAATGATTTGGTGTCTCATGACTTGTTCACTTTGAGACAGCTCATCACTTCGGCCTTGGGCATTTGCCGGCAAAGGTTTCCGCAAGCTATTGTAGTTTGGTCAGACATTATCCTGAGAATGTTCTATTTTGGTGCCACTTCTCAAAAATCCATCTAGAACGCACGTAAAGCAGCCAATTGTTGGGTGAAAGCGCAGTGTTAAAAGCTTGGGGCTAGGGTACTGCAGCACCCGCAGTTTATCTGGTCGGATGCTAGCCTTTATCGTTTCGATTGGGTCCATCTGTCTCCAAAAAGGGCTTTCCATTTTCAAGGCTAATCTGTGTAATTGTATTCTGTCTGTGCTGTAACTGGCACTTTTGTGGGTGTTTTTGTTCTGTTCCTTTGGGCGCGCTTCTCGCGTGTGGCAGTTTTGGGCGGAATAGCACATTAACTTCCCACTTTTGGTGCAGCAGTTCTGGCAATTAACAGTTACTGCAGTCCTAGAAAATTAAACTTAATAATATGGAGATTTTAGTCCTCCGTTATTTACATGTTATCAAGTGTTCATAGTGCCGGGATCTCCCTCGGGCTAGTTCAGACCGCAGCTTCCTAGGTGGGACGCGAACACTTGCTTGATTCATATTGTATTGATTCATATGATATGCTGTGTATTAGCATATGTTACACATGTGCATTATACTGTTTGTTATTGTCAACATTTAAATGTATGTTTTAATAACTATCCCCATTGGGAGTTAGTGGTGCCAGGTCTGGGTATACAGAGTCTTGGGTACGCTGTATAGGTGGTCCCAGCTGGTTTTTCTCTGAGGTCTTGGGTATCTCAGGGTGTGTGTTTACTGTTTGTTTGTCTTTATCAAATGCTGTTTAATGACAAATCCGGTTTGCCCATAGTTTGGTATTCCGGTGGTTGATGGTGTGAACCTCTTTGAATAAAAAAAGCTTGAAAGCTGTGGCCAAGTGGCATTCAAATGAATTTGTAGTTAGTGCTATTTATTGTGAGTTTGAGTATAAACAATCGCTATTAGTAACTCTACATGATAATGTTGAGTTATGATTATCACAACTGATGGGAGTGATGCACTTCAGGGCAGTCATTTACAACTGAAATGTTGAATCATCAGATTCAACGATCAAACAAAACCAAATTGTTGTGTCACAGTCAAGGTAGATTTTGCAGAAAACCTAGCTTATACTTTGTTCTAAATACCGGTATTAGTAATAGCGGTTGCACAGAGTCATCAAAGCGTTTATGCTCAGTGTAACGTTAATCTTAAAATTATTCAGTACTCATAAATGAATGGTTCACACAAGTCTGCATGTATTCCAGGTCCAAACTAATGTATGAAATCTTGTTCATGTTGTTGATAAAGCGCCCTCTTTCGTCAGCTTTTAAGGACTGCATGCAATGTATCCATGCAGTACATAACTTAAAGGGACAGTATCGTCACGATCAACAGGGCATGGAATCAGAGTACTTGTTTTAGATTAACTTAGTGACTGAAAATAATACCCAAAATGATAAGGTTATGACTGTTGTTGCTGAATATTCAGCCTTTTTTCACGTTGTTTCTCATCCTATTGTCCACATGTCCATCATCTGTGTATTCATTAATCAGAATTATTTTTATTAGTCACTTTCATGTAATATAATTTATTTTCATATTTTTATTTATTTTCAAAATAATCATTTTGGGCTTATTCTTATTTTAACCCTTAATTAGTTTAATCTTTCTAAACACTTTGAAAGGTTTTAACATGTTTATTGTATGTTATTATAGCTTGTGGTTTTGTGTAGAATTTTTCTTCCGTATAAAATAGCCTGCAGTATTTTATATTATAACACCTTAGACATAGATTCTGCCTTATTCTGGTTGAGAACGTGTCACATGACGTTCGGTAATTTTTACTGTAATGCCAAGCAAACAAGGAAAGACTAGCTCATGGCAACCAATGAACTAGCCCATGGCAACCAGTGATATTGGTATAAACGCGTCAATGCTGTTGTTACAACATGAATTAATATGTTTTACATAATTGTTACAGAATTTCAATTAATTTCGAGTGTTGTCAAGTTAATGAAAGTCATGTATTGGTTTGATTTATTTTGTAGCAGGTCTCTTTATAAATTGTGCAGAATGTATGTATGAGGTGTTATAAAACAAATGTTAACTGTTTTCACTCGTGGTACAGTAAAACGTAGTCCGAATGTTTCTTCCATTCACAGTCTCCTATGTAATGTGTCACAGCGACAAATTACATAATTATTCTAAAAATAGGACACTGTGAATGGAGGAGGAAGGAGCATTCGGACTAAGTAAAACTAGTCTTCCTAAGTGATCCCTGGAGCGTTCTATTTTCCCTTGGCTTCACCTCAAGAAAATAGAACGCTCCAGGGATCACCTTGGGAGGCTAGTTTTTCTGTACCACTCGTAACAGTCAATATTTGTATAGGCCTACTAGTACTACACAGTTATTTCACCTTCGAAACTGTCAGTCGTAAGGTTTTATGTGGAAATACGTCTACACTGTTCAATTGCATAAGTATTATGTTCTACACAGTTTTTCCACTTTTCATAAAACTGTCATACGTATGGATTCAGTGAGTGTATATACACACTAGTTAGCAAAATTGTACGTCTAAAAGTAAGAGAGATAATTTCTTATTTTTTTTACATTCAGGGATTTAAAAGATTAACGTTAATCCCAAGTTTTGTCCTTACTTTGTTAGTCATTTTGGCTTAATAAAATGTTGTTTTACGTTTTTAGTAATTTTAGTAATTTTAGTTTCAACTTTTTGTCAACCTTTTCCCTTACATCTTAATTAATATCCTTCGTTTACCCTTCATATGCTATGGTGCATGGCTTCCACGTGTCTCATTTATCCAGGTATGTTTTGTTGTCACCGTCCACCATTTTGCCCTTTTATCCTTCCGTATTGGTAATTCAATTGTCTCCGTGTTTCACAGTTCTTGCTTTTCACCATCGTCACGCGTCGCGTGATTACATTCACATTTCTGGATGTCCTTTTTAGTTGTAGTAAGGTGTCCTTTTCTATCGGCCTCATTCAACTGGTTTTTAATCACTTGTCTTCACAGTTTTTTGTCCATCTTCAACCAATGTGTATATAGAGAGATTTTCTGAATATAATACAATTTTCATTTTTGAGACCTTTTTCTGACTGTATACTTTTTTTGATGCACCCTGTATTGTCACACGAAGGGTAAGTTATTAGACTCAATGAACAGGTTGAGGCGAAAGAAGTGAAATAATTGGAGACCTAGGCCTATCAGTCTTCTCAATATTGACTATAAAATCACATCCAAAGTTCTAACCAAACGTTTGGGCAAATTGATGCGGTCTGTCACAGATGAAAATCAAACATGTGGTGTACAGGGCAGGAACATTCAAGAAAAGTTAATGGTTTTAAGAGACGTTATTGATTACGTGAACATTTACAATATAAGTAAGCGGCGATTATAAGCAATGATCAAGAAAAAGCTTTTGATCGTATAGAATGGCGCTATATGTATGCTATGAGAATAAAATGGGCGTTCTGTCTGGTTTAGGACAATGGATAAAAGTGTTACAGCAATCCCATGGTTACTGTTGATGTTAATAATTCCCTAAGCCTTTTCAAGCGATAAGAGTGATAAGACAAGGACGTCCATTATTATCTTTTATATTTGATATGTATAGAAGGCCTAGGCAATCTTATAAGACGTAACTAAGAATATCAAGGGGTTGAACTCCCAAATCAGAAGGTGAAATTTAAAAGTATTCAAAACGCTGACGATACTAACATTTTTGTTACCGACAATAAAGAGTTCACTCCGTTAACAACAGTTTGTATACGTACAGCGAAATATCCAGTTCAAACATCAACAATCAGAAAACCCATGGCTTATGGTTGGGAGCTTGGAAAAACAGAAAAATGGGAAATTAAACATTAACATTCCTGGCCTACATTTTGGAAATGAAATCAAGCCGGAAGACAATTGGGCTGAGAAAATAAACGAAATGAAGAATATTTGGAATAGATGGAAAGAAAGATTTTTGACTTATTAAAGGAAAAACGGAGGCAGTTTAGCTTGTTATGGTTCAGTTCTTTCTTGTCCAAATGACATAACTAAAGAAATAGATAAAGTTATCATGCAAATTTATTGGTTATCGAAACCAGACAAAATCAAAAGAGACACTATAAGGGGCTCTCTAGAATTAGGTGGAACATCACAGATGCGTTAAAATTAAACTGTCTGCAAAAATATACCAAAACTCAAGGCAAATGTAAATATTTATTTGATTTTTGGATTCCAAAAGCAAATTATCAAAATCTTGGTTGGTTTGTCTTTAACAATCTTAAACTGATGCATGGGAGAAAAAATACCCATTTTTTTTATAGAGATTTAATTAAAACGCTTAAAATGCGGATGGCATAATGAAACTCAATATTAGTTGTAGCAACGCCTTTATGGAATAATTCAGTTACTACCAACAAAGACAAAATGCTTGATAGTAAAGTGTTAAAACCCTGCGGAATGTTAGTACTAAAACACGTGGTTAAAGATGGCTTTTTCTTAACACCTCAAGAATTGACTGTTAAATGTAATATTAAAGTCATAAACGTTGGAAAAACTATAGCGGGTCATTATGTTATTCTTAATGCTAGACGATCAAGAAAGTATTTCTATATCTGATACTTCAGTTAAACAAATTTATGAGTATGAGCCAGAAAAATTCATCCCGCCTGGTACAGAAACAGTTTGGCCCAAAAAGCTCAATATTAGACAAAGTTGCCTCGATTAGAAAAATATTTGGAAAAAAGCCATCAACATAAACAATAGACCATGAAGAAAAAGATCTTTGGATTCGCTGAAGACATCGGATTCTTCATACGAATGATATATTGACTAAAATGAGAATGGTCAATGATAACCAATGTGGTATGTACAAGCAAGACGGAGAAACGATTGAACATTTGTTTATTTACTGTAGAAACACTTGCTTGGGTTTTTATAGAAAATATTTTTCGCAAATACAAGGGTAATGAACATTATTGTCTCAATGACAGTAATAATATAATGGGGTACGGTTAACACATCGATGCTATCACCTTGTTTTTAATTGCCCCAAAAACGTTTGAGTAACAATATGTCAAAATTTAAGTGAAACTTCCACAGGTAGAGACAGTGTGTTATTAAATGTGTTATTATTAAACGAATTATTGTACTTGAAAACAAGAGCCTATCCAAAAATGATTTCATCAAAATCTTTACTAGAAACAAAGCTCTGTGCTACTTATATGGAAACAATGTTATATTTTCTTGTTTGTATAATGGGATTTCCTGTGTTAAGATCAGCATTTTAACCAATCTTTTTGTCTAATGTATTTTAAAAAAAATTAATGTAAAAGTCTTGTAAATTTTCTTTGTAAATATAATTGTTTGTATATATTTCCCACAGGAAAAATATTTACAATAGGGTCATTCCTTGCCAAATCAGATTTGTTTCAACATACCTGTATGAGAGAGTAATAAACATACAACAAATTGTTGCTCCCAACTCCCAAGTCGTTTCTGAGGTATGGACCCCTGAATCATATAGCCACCCCCCCCCCTTGCGTCGGTGATTTTTTGGCATTTTCAGAGGCCTATATCTGAAAATTGGGAAAAGATATTTTGCTGAAAATTGTTACACAGGGTGAATGATACCTAATCTGGTAGAATCTGCTAAAGTAGTATATAACATCTCCAGTTCAAGTTATAGGGTCCTCCATAACCCACAATTGAGCCGATGTAGGTTATTTCTTTTTTTGCCATTTTAGGCCCATCTGGTGACCACACAAGTGGTCAGATTGCTTTTATATTTTATATATATGTTTGCCCCCAAACAAGGATGGACCAATCATACCTTCATTGGAGGTTTTGCTGGGGTCTGAAGATAGGTTCGCAGGCAAAAATGTATAAAAAAAACCATCTCGTAAAGGATGGTTGACCAGGTGGGCCACTACCCATGTATGTACACCAAGGGGGCTATGGCTCCCCTCAAACTTTTGGAAACCCGCTCCCCCATCATATCATTTTAACTGAAACATTCACACCTTTAAATGTATGTAATTAAGTTTGGTATCTTTTCTCCTTCATGGTCAGACGATATTTTCATATAATGGGTATTTTGCTTTAATTAATTTGGCCTATGGCCCACAATGTGTGTTTCTAATAAACCCTTAATAATAATAATAATTAACTTGTCTTGGTGACAATATTTAACATTTATGTCTTTTTGACATTTATAAATAACTTGTCTTGGTGATAATATTTTATGTCTTTTTGACATTCATAAATAACTTGTCTTGGTGATAATATTTAACATTTATGTCTTTTTGACATTTATAAATAACTTGTCTTGGTGACAATATTTAACATTTGTCTTTTTGACATTTATAAATAACTTGTCTTGGTGAAAATATTTTTACATTTATGACGTTTTGACATTTTTAAATAACTTTTTTTGGTGACAATATTTAACATTTATGTCTTAGTGACATTCTTTAATAAATTCGTTGAATAAGTAGACCTTATAATTTGGATTTATGTGAGAATTTGTAAATATTAATCAGAAGGAACATAGATGTAAGTGGAAGGAGTTGATAATTTTTATTTAAATAAATTAATCGGAATTTAAGGTGCATTATTTATCGTGGTTTGAATACTTTTAGTAACCAGGTTGTTTTAGTTCTGACAATTTTGTATAGGCCTAAGGAAATGGACTGATTTGAAGTCTCAGTAATTTTGTATCTTAAAATAGACGGACTTAAAAAACTGTATAACTTCACAGAAATATATAGCAACGACTATAGACTTAGCTTGTATAAGGACAGCTGTGCGATGATTAGAGTTAAGACCCTTGGCAAATTTCAAACATTGCTCCTCCCTCCTCATGACCAAAGAGTCAAGACTACACACATTATTAATGCATCTTGATATGACATAAAATGATAACCCAGTATAATTTTTAATGCTCGTTTTTGTACTGATTCAATTTCTTGAGTTTGCTTAACAGTGATACTTGAATGCCAAACAACATTGGCATATTCGAGCACAGGTCTAATGTAACCACAATAAACAACAATCAATTCATCCACAGTAAAACCAAATCTTTTCAAAGTCCTAAGCATGTACAGTTTCATATTAGCCTTCTTGAGCATATTATTAATTTGGGCATTCCATTTAAGATCATTTTGTATCCAAATTCCTAATATTTGACCAATTATCAAGTTTTGTAAATCAACCCTTCTCTATGCACTCATTCGTAAACCCATGGCAGAATCACAATAACTTAAGGAATCCCTAGTAAATGCTTATACCCATTCATAGGCTAAAAAAGTGAATATATTTACAAAGGGTTGAAGGAAAAACTTCTGACAGTAGGAACAATTAGAAGAAGTACGAAGCCGATCGAAATGTATGATGATTATTTTCTATTTAACGCACCTTTATAATGATGAACTAGCAAAAACTTTAATTAGTGTTATCTTACATCCAAAGAGGTAATCATACTCGTAGGAGTACTTTTATTTATTAAATATGGAAATTGGGATCTTTTGTTTTCATAAATAAAATAAATTCGTCACACTATGTCAATTTTGTCAGTGATGGGCAGCGTACCAAAAAAAAAAAACGGTTTTAAGAATGTTGATAAACCTCTTGTATTGTCTATCGATTTGTTTTTCGTCTATATATTGAACTGCTGGCAGAATAATCATATGAAAGTATTTGACCGATTTAAGGAAGATCCAAGAACAATTGCGAAAATAACAAAATGAATGGGTTTAAATAAGATGTTATAACCCTACTTTGTTTTCCCATCTTAGATGGCTGAACAGCAATACAATCAGTGAAATTGAACCCGGAACATTTGATGATCTACACAGTCTCTATAACTTGTAAGTATTGTAAGCATTCCACTGAACTGTTTTTATATTGATACACTTAAGTATTGTCCATCGAGATTCATTTGTTATTTAAACATTGTTATTATAAAAATATGTAAACCTCAGGAAGGATAATTGTTGTTGTGTGTTTCAATACAATTTTGGAACTCTAGATCGTATTCCCAACTTAGATGTCTGGAATACGAAACATTAGATGGTCATGTACCTAACTTGTCGTGAATTTCAATTAAGCAATAATCAATTTAAAATTTATTTTAAATTAATGTATGCCCGACGACGAAACAAAATTATAGGGAGTAAGAAGTTCGTGTTTTCTGCTCACCGAAATATTTGTATGCATTTTTTGCTCAGGCAGGAAAATTGTTCAAATTGTTTGATACCATGACAACATTTCAAAAAGAATGATTTCAGGAAAATCTGAGACGATGATGGATGCATACCGATTTAGGCCTGTGTCTACTTTAACACGATGTTTTAACCCTACTTCGGGAAATTCTTCTATATTATAGGCCTATTAAGCTGCAGGCCGATTTTTTTTCACAGTATTTAACCAATCATTAATATTTCTTCAAGTATGCTCTAAGGTAAAATCTAAGAACATCGGTGAAAATAACCATTTAACGGACTTTACTGATCTTTGTTTTAACGATACTTTTTTCCATCTTAGACGGCTGGACGACAACAAAATCAGTCAAATTAAAAACGGAACATTTTATGGTCTACAAAGTCTCAATTACTTGTAAGTATTCATGTCATTAATTTCAATCACGCAGCATCAAGCCACCGCTCTTTTTTGACTGAAGTTACGTTTCCTGCAAACAAATTAGATGAAGTGCATAGTTCATTTTTGCCGATCAAAATAATGGGCTGTCTGTTTGTCATTATTTTATACATACAACACATCAGCAACATTTATACAGATCCGTTGTTTTGGATCATAAAAGTAAAAATGTTTATATAGTAATTGCAATAAATAAAATCGTTTTAATTCGAAGAGGTGGTGGTACAGTCACTGCTGGCACAAGTTATTAAAAACATTGTTTTCCCTAGAAAAAAAAGCCACATATGCCTGGGACTTTTTGATATCCTAAAGTGGACCATTCTACATATCTTAGAAGGGGTGCCACTTCCCAGGGCTGCGTAGCTTTCTTTTGCTGGGCTGGAAAAACAAATCTGCCATATATCTGTGCACAAAAACAAACTTTCATTGTTTACACATAAAGACCGACCCAGATCTAACCCTCTGGTAAGTGGAACCATCTGTTCAGCATCGGCTGTGTTGTTTGATGTCTTGAGACGGCCAGGCAGTTTGCAGAACCCCCCACCCCCCAGACAGAGTGTCTGGGTTATGTTACATGCTGGAGAGTATGGCTATTTAGTATATGGCTATTTGCTGTTTCTGAATGTTATACACACAACACAGTCGTTGGCGCCATCTGGGTGTTATCTGGTGTCACCTGGGTTTGAAAATGATTATATACATAGCTGGGCATGTGTGTACGGAGCCCCTAAGGGGACAGGTAAAAAAAAATCGGGAAGGTAAAAAAAAAAGGGGAAAATGTATTTCGTTCCCTCGAATTAATATTTCGTTCCCTCGAAATAACATTTCGTTGCCTCGAATTCATTTCGTTCCCTCGAAATATTATTTCGTTCACTCGAAATATTATTTCGTTCACTCGAAATATTATTTCGTTCCCTCGAAATCATTTCGTTACCTCGAAATAATATTTCGTTGCCTCGAAATAATTGAGCTGTACGGAATCCTTGATATGCCATTTAATTTATTGCGATATGACAATTATTTCCGAGGTCGCCGTAGCACTGAGAGCCCCTTAAGGGACAGATGGAAACAAATAAATAAAATAATATTATTTTATTTATTTGTTTCCATAATAATAATAAAAATAATAAATTAAACATTTTCTATTGCGCTGTTTCCATTAAAAATGATCAAAAGCGCATAACAAAAATAAACACGCCATTAAATAAACAAATATGAATACAAACAAGAAATTAATGACATACCGGTATCACATTAATTTTTTTTTATAAATCAGAACAGATGAGGTTGCCAAGCCAGCTCCCAAACCTCAGTGTGGGGTTGCGTCTGTCCCGCCAGAGGAGGATCTATGTCAATGTACCCCCACTGGCATCGGTGATGATGTCTCGATCTTTCCCGGAGACAGACGCCTTTAACCTACCTATACTAATTAAAGGAATATAGCCTAACTGGCTTGGTTCTCATCAAAAGTACAATTAAGTAAAGAAGAATTTTTTTTTTTTAAAGGCTTCATTAAAAAGGTATGTTTTAATCTTACGTTTAAAAGAATCAAGTGTCTGTTCATTGCGAATGTGTCGCGGAAGTGTATTCCAGAGCACTGGGGCTGCCGATGAAAATGCTCTAGCACCCAGCGTAGCAAGCATCTTGCCCTTAGGGTACTCTAAAACAAGACCATTACTACTTGACCTGAGATTATAACGGGAACCTTTGTTGATACTAATTAGATTTTTTATGTACACTGGAAACCAATTAATGATAGATTAATTTATGCCAGATTTTTCTCTAAATATATAAAACTTACAGTTATTCAAGTATATGCACCCACTAACGAAGCTAACGATGAAGATAAAGATAACTTCTATGAACAACTACAATCCGTCATAGAATTAGTACATAAACATGACCTGCTTATTGTAATGGGGGATCTCAATGCAAAAGTTGGAGAGGGCAATGATGGATACGAAAACATCATGGGCAAACATGGACTTGGAGTGAGAAATGAAAATGGAGAAAGACTTGTTGATTTTTGTGGCCTTAATAACCTGGTAATTACAGGTACCATCTTCCCACATCGACAAATCCATAAGCAAACATGGGTTTCTCCAGGAGGACGAGCAAAGAACCAAATTGATCATGTGTTAGTGAGCAGACAGCATAGGACATCCATAATGGATACTCGTGTTATGAGAGGAGGCGATATAGCCAGCGATCATCAACTAGTACGCACCAAAATTAAGTTGAAGCTAAAAAGGAAACAACAAATTAAGGCAAACAGAAGGAAATTTGACACAACAAAGCTAAAAAAACCAGACATTGGAACTCAATTCACAATCAAACTAAAGAACAGGTACGATGTGCTCCAAGATTATGAGGTATCAGAGGATATTGTGGAAAAGAAATGGCAAAAATTCGAGGATGCTTACAAGGAAACTGCAAAAGAAGTACTTGGGTACAAACAGAAGGGGAAAAAACCATGGATCAGCAAGGAGTCATGGAGCTTGGTCGAGGAGAGGAAATAATTGAAGATCAATATCGAACAGACAAAATCAAATAGAATCAAACAAAATCTTAAAGAAAACTACAGACATATAGATAAGGAAGTTAAGAAAAGTATGAGGAAGGACAAGAGAAAGTGGACAGATGATCTCGCAACAGAGGCTGAGAAAGCAGCAGGCAATGGGAGAATGAAAGAATTATATGAAATAACTAAGACAATTAGCAACGATAAACGCAAAACAATTAATGCCGTTAAAGACAAATCTGGTAATCTCTTAATAGAGGAGTCTGCAAGGAAAGAAAGGTGGCGCGAATATTTCGAAGATATTCTAAACCGACCAATACCTGTTAACCCGATAACAGAAGTGACAAATGACCCTGTTATTGATGATATCAATATAGGCTACATTTCAAAAGCAGAAATTAGTGCAGCAGTAAAGAGGTTAAAGAATGGGAAATCTGGAGGAAAAGATGAAATCACAGCAGAGTTGTTAAAAGTGGACATAAATACAACAGTTGAATGGCTTGATAATCTTTTCAAAACAATATGGGATCATGAAGTAGTGCCAAGGACATGGAAGCAGGGGCTTATTGTTAAAATACCAAAGAAAGGTGACCTAACAGATTGTGGCAATTGGAGAGGTATCACTTTAACATCTGTTCCAAGCAAAGTATTTGGTAGAGTGCTCATTGATAGAATTAGAGATGGAGTTAACAACAAGTTGAGAGATGAACAAGCAGGTTTTAGAAAAGGCAGAAGTACAGTTGAGCAAATATTTGTGTTGCGCAACATAGTAGAGCAAGCTGTGGAATGGCAGTCAACCTTATACATTACGTTTGTGGACTTTGAAAAGGCATTTGATTCTGTGTATAGGGAGAGCCTTTGGAAGATCATGGCTAGTTATGGAATTCCGCATAAAATACTGAAAATGGTCCAGATCCTGTACGAAGACAGTGAATGCGCTGTGATAGATGAAGGAGTGGAGTCAGACTGGTTTAAGGTAAAAACAGGAGTGAAACAAGGCGATGTAATGTCTGGATTCATTTTTCTGTTGGTGGTGGATTGGATAATGAAGAAAACAACAGAAGGAAACAACACAGGGATAAGGTGGAGATTCATGAACAAATTGGAGGACTTGGACTTTGCAGATGATATTGCACTTTTGTCATCTAACTTGAAACATATGCAAACTAAGACAACACAACTTAATGAATATGCATCTAGAACTGGACTCAAAATTAACAAGAAGAAAACCGAAGTTCTACGAATAAACAGCAACAACAACAGCAGCATTATAATTGATGACCATCATTTAAAGAAGGTTGATAAATACACATACTTAGGAGCCATCATCAGCAAACAAGGAGGAGGGGGTGAGGACATTTCCAGTAGAATTTGTAAAGCAAGGATATCATACATGAAATTGAAGCAAGTTTGGAATTCTAACAAGTACTCATTAAGAACAAAAATTAGATTATTCAGCTCTCTCGTCATATCAGTGCTACTTTATAGCTGCGAAACATGGAAAACCAACGAAAGCGACAATAAGAAGATGGACACATTTCAATTCAAATGCCTTAGAAGAATTTTGAAAATTAGATGGCCTTATGTCGTGTCAAACGATGAAATACTCACTAGAACAAAATTAAAACGAATCAGTGATGAAGTGAAAACTAGAAGATGGAAATGGATCGGCCATGTTCTTAGAATGGAGGATAACTGCCACTGCAGGACTGCAATGACTTGGGTCCCTGAAGGCAGGAGGAAAGTTGGTCGTCCGAAAACAACATGGAGACGTACTGTAGAGAAAGAAAGGAAAGAGTTGGGATGGAAGTCATGGAATGAAGCCAAGCCTGTGGCCAGTAACAGAGCACAGTGGAAAGAGTGCACTGCAGCCTTATGGGCCACTTGGCCCGAAGAGGATAGATGAGATGAGATGATGGAGATAAACCATGGAGTGCCTTGAAAGTTAACAAAATAATTTTAAAATTAATCCTAAACGAAACAGGTAACCAATGTAATTCGCGAAGAATTGGTGTTATATGCTGAAACCTAGGTGTGTTGAACACAAGTCTGGCCGCAGCATTCTGGACTCGTTGTAGTTTGGCTAATTGACTTTTCGGTAGACCGTACAATAAGCTGTTACAATAATCCATTCGACTGGTAACAAAAGCATGGATTAAAGTCAATAGAGACTCACGAGATAAAAATTTACTAATAGTAATACTTCTAATGTTATGCAGATGAAAAAAAGCAGCCGAACAAGCCTTAGTAAAATTATTTATAGTCAACTGTGAGTCGAACCATGATCCCAAATTCCTAACACATGAATTGGGAATAATATCAGATGTCCCCACAGTGAGGCTGGGAATGTTACTTTTTTGTAGCTGTTGTCTGGTACCAATGACAAGAAATTCACTTTTATTATCATTGATCATAAGCCTATCATGAATCATCCATTGCCTGATGTCTTGAATACATCTCTCCATTGCCGCTACGGCTTCCAACTGACTGTTTGTATCGTCAGGTTTAAAGCTTATGTACAACTGTGTGTCATCTGCATAACAATGGGAATTTGGCAGATGGCACTCAATAATATCAAACAACCTAGAAGCATAGATAGTGAAAAGCAGTGGACCCAGACATAATCCTTGGGGAACACCACAGTCAAGCCTGAAACTATCTGACAAGGTCCCATCTATAGACACCCGCTGGCTTCTGGAAGACAAGTATTAAGTAAGATGCAAACCAATCGAGCGCCAAGCCAGATATCCCAAGTTTTGACTGAAGGCGTTCCAGCAAACTTTTATGATCAATGGTATCAAAGGCGGCACTAAGATCTAATAAAACAAGTAATGTTACATGCTGAGAATTCATCTTCAAAAGTATGTCATTCTTTACCTTCAAAAGGGCCGTCTCTGTACTGTGATGTTTCCTATATAATAATAATAATAATAATAATAATAATAATGATAATAATAATAATTTATTACATTTATAGTGCGCCTTCTCCATCCGAAGATGTTCAAGGGCGCAATTACATCAAGACTCAATAATACATATACAATAAAGCCTACAAATCATACAATATGAATCTAAAAGTCTATACAAATTCAGCATAAAAATACACACAATTACAGTCAGACACCCTCACCCCTAAAGGGGAGGGGAAAATTCCATTTAAAAAAATTCCATTCTAAAAATTCCATTTTTAAAAACCATAATATACTATACAAATCCAGCAGGGGAGACAAGACAAGAATACACAATTAAATTAAATTAAAATTAAGAATAAAGAATAAGTATTTACAGACTGTAGGCTTCTTTAAACAAGTAAGTTTTTAATTTCTCCTTAAAGGACCCCAGTGAATGAGCCCCCCTAGCAGATGAAGGTAGTGCATTCCACAACTTTGGGGCAGCCGAAGCAAATGCTCTATCGCCAAAAGTGTGCAGCATTCTACCCCTCGGGTACTCCAGTAACATTTCGCCTGTTGACCTAAGGCTATATCTGTGCCGTCTTTTGATGGTAAAAGGTCACAGACATAGTCAGGTGCTAGACAGTTAATACATTTAAAAACAAGCAATAAAATTTTAAAATGAATTCGAAATTTAATAGGCAACCAATGCAGATCCTTAAGAATGGGGGGTAATATGACAAAATCTATGTGTGTTTACAACTACCCTGGCAGCAGCATTCTGTATCCTTTGTAACTTTGCTAGTTGAACAAGTGGCAGACCATAAAATAAACTATTACAATAATCTAGACGACTGGTGATGAACGCATGAATTAAAATGATGAGAATTATGCGATAAATATTTACTAATACGTTTTATATTATGGAGATGGTAAAAACTGGTAGAACAGACTTTAGTGATATGAGAATTCATAGACAAATTGGAGTCAAACCAGAAGCCCAGATTTCTAACATTTAAGACAGGCGTGATATTAGTACCCCCACTGTAATATGAGAAATATTGATCTTAGACAATTGTTGTTTGGAACCCAGAATAATAAACTCAGTCTTACTATCATTCAACATAAGTCTATCATGTAACATCCACTCTCTGATATCTTTGATGCAATTCTCCATCGCCAAGATGGCAACCTGTTGATTAGCCAAACTAACCGATTTAAATGATATGTACAGTTGTGTATCGTCTGCATAACAATGAACATCAGGTAAGTGGGTTTCAACAATATCAAATAACCTTCAGGAGTACATGACAAACAGCAGGGGTCCGAGACATGAACCTTGTGGTACGCCACAGGTAAGATCAAACTTATCTGACTTGGATCCCTGTATCAGTATACGCTGACTCCTGCCAGTTAAATACGATGCAAACCAATCCATTGCAAGTCCACATATCCCAAATTTAGATTTAAGACGATTTAAAAGAATGTTGTGGTTAACCGTATCAACGCTGCACTGAGGTCCAATAAAGTAAGAAGGACGACATGCCGGCTGTTCATTTTCATAATAATGTCATTGTATACTTTAAGAAGTGCTGTTTCGGTACTATGATTCTTCCGGTAGGCAGACTGAAGTGGTGGATACAGATTATTACCAGTTAAATACTCGTGAACCTGATTAAAAACAGCTCTCTCAATCAGTTTTGACACAAATGAAAGATTACTGACTGGGCGGTAATTATCAAGCACAGGGTCAAGGTTTTGTTTTTTCAACAGAGGTGTTACCAGTGACTCTTTCCAATCTTCTGGGAAGGTACCGGAGGTTAGTGATGCATTGATGATCCTAGTAATAGTCGGAAGCAAGACCTCAATGCAATCAACCACAACAGGTGTCGGCATGGGGTCCAGAGGGCAAGACTTATGCGCAGATTGTTTAATAAGATTCATCACATCCAATTCAGTAAGCGGTGAAAAACAGTCCATGGTGCACCAAGATGCACCGACGTCAGATAAATACTCCATAGGTCCATAGCTGCCTGTCAAGCTTAGCGTGAATATGATCAATTTTCCCAATAAAGAACTGACCCAACTCATTAGCAAATGTCAATTTATCTGTGAACGGTGGTAAGGGAGTGACAGTAGTTTTTTAATTAATTTTATCGTGACCTTGAACAACTTCCGAGGGTCAAAACAAGTATCATTAATAAGTGTAGTGTAAAAGTCCTGTCTAGCTCTGTCCATAAGCTTAACAGCAAAGTTCCTCCGTTCCCTGTAAATGCCGATTGAAATAGTGGAAATAATGAATGCCTAGCCATATGATTATTAATTTGAGGCTTTTGAGCACACACTGCACTCTCAGTAAGTTTACACAAAAACTGCAAGTTGGTGATTGGTCGGTAATTTTCTAAAACTGGGTCAAGATTATGCTTCTTTAACAAAGGAAAAACCAGTCCCTCTTTCCATCTGTCCCTTAAGGGGCTCTCAGTGCTACGGCAACCTCGGAAATAGTTTTAATATTCCAATAAATTAAATGGCATATCAAGGATTCCGTACAGCTCAATTATTTCGAGGGAACGAAATATTATTTCGAGGGAACGAAATATTATTTCGAGGGAACGAAATGATTTCGAGGGAACGAAATGATTTCGAGGGAACGAAATAATTTATTTCGTTCCCTCGAAATAATTTATTTCATTCCCACGAAATGTTATTTCGAGGGAACGAAATGTTATTTCGAGGGAACGAAATGTTATTTCGAGGGAACGAAATGTTATTTCGAGGGAACGAAATTAATTCGAGGGAACGAAATGTTTATTCGAGGGAACGAAATATTAAATCGAGGGAACGAAATACATTTCCCTTTTTTTTGTTTACCTTCCCGATTTTTTCTTTACCTGTCCCCTTAGGGGCTCCGTATGTGTGGAAGTCTTTTAGATGTAAAAAATCAATGGGGGAATGCAGAGAATATAATTAAAACCCTGGCGAGTGAGCCCTTCTGTTTTTTTTACAGTATGTAAATTAGGGGGCGTGAAAAGAGGGGGTGCTGCCAACGTCGGCTGTTGTGTATCATCTGGGGGTTGAAAATAGTCCTAGACATAGCTGGGCATGTGTAGAAGTCATTTGGATTTTAAAAAAATCAATGGGGAATGCATATTAATATAATTAATAGGGTGCACTGAGAATCGGACAGGTACCTCGTTTAGATAAAATGTTGGGACCTCCCTCGTCGGAGGGTTTTAAACTAATTTACAATTCGTCACACTATGTCACAATTATGGAGCGAACTTTTTAAATTCCGATGCACTCAAGTCTTGTCTGTTGATGTTTGTTGTAATTTTTTTCCAAAATGTACTTTTTTCAAAATGGTGATGATGATGACGATGATGACGACATGTAGTTTTCACGCATTTCCAGTTTTTGGATGGCAAGTGGATGGTGGTTTGAAGGGATGAGTTTTAGTAGGTTCATTGTGCATTCAGATTGCAATTCCCATTCTCCTTTGGAAAGAATTGATATCATTTGACTGGTGTTTAGTCTTGGTTGAGAATTCAAGTTGTGGTGGTCTTTAAAAAGAAAATTAAAAAAAACAATTCTCGTTCTCAATTCTACACCATTGTGGTGAAAATGTCCCCTGTTTAATTTCTACAGAAGAAATGAATTTTATTTTTTACAAAATGCTAAACCTTTTAAACCTTTTAACAGAAAAAAGATGATGGCAACTTAGTCTCCATCACTTTATGTTTTGTACAGGGTAAACTAATGGGTAAACAAGAACCCATATTGAACCCAAAATCCTAATGAAGAATTGTCAAAACATTGTCAAAACAATAGACATTGTTCTAAGGTCTAAACCTAATCCCTGTTATAATAATTAAATGGCCAGTGCACTCTAATGATAACTTATGTTATCATAACTGCCGTCACAAGCATGTGATGACATGTGACGGGGCTAGACTACCCGAAAAATTCAACGAAATTGAACTAAACCACCGCAAACGTAATAATTGTATTGGAACCATGGATGATAATTCCAACAGCAAAAGATCTTAAAGTAGCTGAAGGAAACAGAGCACAAGAAAGGACTCACCCACACCACCTTCGCCAAGTCTCAGCAACAATGTTCAAGATGGCCACCAGAGTTCCTGTGTCGCAGTGCTGAATACCATCAGTGCAAAGCTGTACATCATCTTCTCATCCACCGGCAACATCGAGTCCAGAATTGGTTCTCTTGAAGTCAAGTATCTTCACATCATATATAAAGACATCCAAGACCTGAAAGACTCTGCATCTTTCACTGAGAAGCAGATTCAAACATCAACCAAAAACCTCGACAAAAAAGATAAAATTCAACCTGAAAGACATCAGACATCTGTAAGACAAAATCGATGACATTCACAACAGGAGCCGCTGAAACAATAATGTTATATTCACGGTGTACCGGAGGGATCCGAAGGCAGCCAAATCTGTGAAGAAATCCCGACTGGATTCTTTACTCACCACATGAAACTAGATAGAAGACGCCGAGAGTATCGAAATAGAACGCGCCCACCGCAGTCCAGGACGACAGAAACCATCATCGAGCCCGGCCACAGGCGGTGCAGACCTCACCAGCCGCTCCCGTCCGCGACCCATACACTGCAGACTTCTACGCTCTGGCAATCGAAACTTCATCTTGAAAAATGCATCAAAGCATCTTAGAAACAACCAGTACAAGGGCTCCAAAGTAATAATCGTCGCAGTTTTCACGAAGTGACGGATTCGAAAAAAGTATTTTTATTTTTTTTAAATGATTTCAGTCAATATTTGGACTTCAAATAATGTCATCTTTCATTTCAGTTGTAATTCTTAAAAATCTCTTTTTATAATTAAAATATTTTTTTTTTTTAAATATAAAATTGAAGTCAACTGTGGTTTTAAGTTTTCACGAAGTGACCGACTGCAGCCTTGTGCATGTATTACTGCGTGTATCTTATGCGAACGGCATGTTTTTAAGTTTCCAATAAGTGATACAAACAGTCACGCCACACGTGGGTTCTACGAAGTTGACGCGTGTCCCTATGTACTAATGCACGGGAAACGTCACTTCTTGACATCAGCATGTGGAGTTTTCACGAAGTGACGGTTTGGTTTATAAGTATGTTACTTGTTTACATTTATTCTCCTCTACAAAACGCATACAGTTACGCGTCATTCAAGATTTCAGCTTTCTATCAAAGTAAACATTAATAATATTCGAGATTAAAATGACATCTAAACCGCGATTTTAAAACTTTACCAACTTCGCGCGATTTTACCACTACGTGGACGAATGTGTCACTTCGGTAAAACTAACAATGTCACTCCGAAGACACGAGATCAACGCAAGCAACTCCGGGAATATCATGCCAAAGGCATTCAGCGTGATGAGAGAGTACACTTCGCCTACATCCCTTGGTCGGTGACGTCGATGATCCGGTACGAACTACAACAGCGGTCCAGATCATTCAAACTTGGAGACGTGCAAACCGTCGTAAGCTTTACATCACAACTCTAGTCTACCGAAACAATAATGAATCTAAATGTTGATATTCCTTTAGTATGTGAATATTACCATCAAGATAATTTTTGTAATTCATTTCCAGCTAACACAAAATATCAAATGTCTTTATGTTTATGCTCGAAGTCTAAAAAAGAATATCTCTGATATTTGAAATTATGTTGACATTTTGAAATTTCTGCCATATTACCTGCCTAACATGGTAGGTACCTGCAAAAAAGGATTGTGGAGTTGCTCTCTACATTCATATCTGTCTTCACTACAACATTAACAAGAAGTGAGATACATGTTAGAGAATGACATAATTTCTCTGGCTAATCAAAGCCCACGGAGTTCACCAGTTTTATTAGTTCCAAAAGATGATGGATCGCAACGTTTTTGCATCGATTATCATTGGCGGATCCAGGGGGGTGGGCTAAGGGGGCTGTAGCCCCCCCCCCCCTAAAATCGTTAAAAATTAAAACAAAACAAAAAAAATTTAAGAGAGAGAGAGAGAGAGAGAGAGAGAGAGAGAGAGGGGAGGGGAGGGGAGAACGCACCCCATTCCCTACCTACTTAGTACTGTACTAACCGTTGCGCATAGGAAGTGGTGGCACCCTTTGTAGTACTGAATTTTTTTTTTTTTATTCTCAGCCCCCCCCCCCTAAAAAATGTTCTGGATCCGCCCATGATTATAGAAAAGTGAATTCTGTTACAAAAACTGATTCATATCCCATTCCACGGTTGGATGACTGCATTGATCGAATAGGGCATGCCAAATACGTAAGCAAGTATGACCTTTTGAAAGGATATTGGCAAGTGCCATTGACAGAAAGAGCTAAGGAAATTTCTGCTTTTGCAACTCCAGATGGTCTGTACGCATGTAATGTTATGCCGTTTGGCATGAAAAATGTTCCTGGTACGTTCACAAGAATGATGAATCAAATTACCCCAGAAATAGATGGTTGTGGAGCTTATATAGATGATGTTATCATTTATTCAAATACATGGACCGATCATGTTGCAAGAACAAAAGCACTGTTTGAGAAATTGTCTGACGCTAATTTAACTTGTTAACTCATGCATGGAGTAATAAACAGTGTCCACTGACCCAAGCACTGACCTTGCAATCACTACAACAAACATAGATGTACATGTACCATGGAAAGGCAAGTATGCCTAATAAGCTCAATCCTCCAAAATCCTTCACATTAGCAAAGAGGATTTTGGAGGATTTGGGAATGTTGTGGTTAATGTATGAATGGCATTTAAGGCATGATTAATTTTGGATGAGCCAAATCAAATTCTTTATCTGGCATACAAATGATGTACTTGCAAGAGGGTCCTCATCAGTGTGTATTCCTGATGTAGATGCTGCTGCAACCTAACATTAAGAAATCAAAGATAGAAGACACATTATTAAGTAAAAGAATGCCTTCAATGAGGATTTCAGACTAAAGGGTGGCATTAACTGTTATTCATAAATGCCCAAGACAGTTGAGACAATCTGATTGGACAAAATGTAATCACTTAGGGGTGTATTAATGGATGGTAAAGACATGGCTTATCAAAATCAGAGCAGCGCGTATGTGCCAGCTGTTCGCTGGCTGTTTTGTGTGACACCAACGCAGATTTGAACTAATCAGAGTGATGAAGATTGTTTTCCATCACACGCCTGACTCATGTACTTTGAAAGTGTTTCGTGTGTCCTCAAAATGTGAATTTGGCCATTTTTTTACATTTGGAAAATGAAATCGATACATGCATAAAGGCGAGGTCCTTATTGCCCGTGACCACACCCATAACTGGTCATTAACCTGCCGTAAAGATTAAGCAACAAACTGTTATTCCCTTATTAAATGAGCTTACATGGTAAGAAACAAACACAGTCTCTGAGGTCTTAAATCACATTAAGGTTGACATATGGGAATGTGGATAAGCATATACTTTTTACACAGCTATACTTGCATCAATCTGTATCTGCAAGAACGAATACCAAACAAATTATTTGAAGACCTTTCTGGAGTTCCTTGGGGAAAATGTATGGTAGCATTCATGCTAAACTTGAAAGGCTGCACTGCACACATCATTCAGCATGCAGTAATTTCCCTAAATACCAAACTAGACTGCAGTCGCTGCGCTTTTAAACTTACCGAGTACTTCATACGTTTTGCTGATTCAGTTCTTTGGACCAAAACAAACAAAACTAGACGGAAGTGTTTGTTATATTACAAACACATAGGTGTTCGGGTTTTGTCAGGGCAGTGATGATGACGTCAGAATGCTTTTAAAGAAACTTTCCATTATTATTATTTTTTAATATTAAAGAGTACCCTGTAAAATATGATGTGGTTACCAACGATGATTTGTTTGAAGTTCATTTCAATGATTTGAACTTAATCACATTAGGCCCTACACCAAATTCAAACTTCATTTCAAATGCAATGGTATTATACAAGAATGATAATGATCGAATAAAACTTCTCTTCAGACTACACCTAGAAGATCCTCAACTAGGTTACAAGGGAATTTCAAGACTAACAGATGTTAATTACCCTGAAATATTATCATGCAGATCAATCTTTCTATGTGCACTCATTCATAAACCATGCATGACAGAAACACAAGTACTTACCTATTCATAGGCTAAAGAAGTGAATAAATTTACATTACAACAACAAGAAAACTATGGCTTTGCTTACTGGGTGTGCTGCTGATTGAATATTTATAAAGACAATTGGAAAACAGGGAAATCTAATAAGGGTGATGATGTAATAACCTGGCCTTTACGAAGGAAAAAGTTGAATTCGGACAGTAATTAATGAGCTAGAATCTTCCCAAATCAGTTATTTAATGTATAATAAACCGGTTTATTGAATATATTATTATTAGAAAAAATAGCAGTTCATTTTACCAGGAATATTTGATGGTTTACAAAAGTTCACTTATTAATTTTGTTAGTTTTCATGTCTTGAATTACAATCAAGCAGCATCAAGTCACCGAATCCTCTTGATTTAATTTACAATGGAGAACCGCTACATTTTTAAAGGGGGAATTCATATTTGGCTATTGAACAATATGATTCAGTATTTTCAGTCGTAAATGTATATTTAGGATTTAAGAAATGTCTTGCAATTAATTGTTGTATTTAATGAAGAGAGTTTGATAATTGAAAATTTATTTTCAAAAAATAATCAATAAATTGTCCCACACTATAACACTCGTCAATGGAGGTATGCCACCAAACCATTTTTAAAGTCGATGCACTTAAAGATATATCGCCTGTCTTTGGCTAAGACGACCCACAAAATAGAATTTATGAAGCGAACGAATTTTGAAAGATAATATCGTTGTTAAACGAAACCATTTTTTTTTAAATTCGGATATCGGAAACTGTAAATAAAAACTATGATTCAAACGCACTTGATACTGATTTCAAACGAACGTACGACGGTCATTGCATCACTGGCCAAAACGAAAAAATACAAGATAAACAAAATTGATTCCACCTTATTTTAACCACATGAAAATGCATATAAATCTGTTCAAATAATGGAAACATTGGCGGTAACACGCGGAGAGGGGGAAGGAATGGGGAATTTGCCCCAACCCCGAACCACTGCCCCTGACCAAAGACCATTAAGCAAAAGAGAATATACGCGAGCTTTTCTTCTCGGACTAGTCAATATTATCTATAGACTTGATCCCAATTACCTGAACTCCATTCGTGTAAAACCAAATGTATTGGTTTATAAGAGTACCTTATTTTTTATGTTTTGGTGTAACATTTTAGCTCCCCCAACACCCCCACCCCCTCCTAGCCACAACTGAACTGAAATTATCGGAGTTTGCTTTCTTACTCAAAGCAGACGACTGGGACTAATTGTATTCAGGAGTACCAAGTTTCTTGTTATTCAAACAAGATTTCGTTCGTTGCATTCATGCTTTGTAAAGCAGAGAAGAGTTCTAAGGCTAATAGTATTCAGGGTTTGTGTTCTTATTCAAAGCAGATTTCGTTGGGTAATATTAATTATTATTCGGGAGTACCAAGTTTATTATTGTTAACCAAACAAGATTTCATTCGTTTCAATCATGACATAGCATGCCATCTTGTTATTCATAAAAGATTTTGGTTGATTTTTATTAAGGGACATGCATTCCCAACTTTTAAAAGTGAGGGTACGGGGGCGGTATATGAATAATTGTCCCCACTATTAATGACCCCTAACATATTGTTTGGGTAACTATTAATGACCCATAAATATAGAGTATTTTGTGCAATGATATCTTTTATACCTTTTATTTTTATTAATCTATGTAAATGTGATTGCTAAGTTTCCTTTCCTTATCCTCTTGCATTATGCCCTTCGCGGGTGCTGCCAGTATTCTACATTAAGTCTCCCTCGGTTGTTTGCTGATTGTTGGGGGAGGGGAGCTTTTCATTTGGGGTGTAGGTGGGAGTGTCTTCGCACTTGGGGCCTCTTTTGGGTTTTGCTTGGGATCCAGTTGTCGGCACCCGTGGTGGGACTTATAGCGTTTTTGTGTAATGTGTCTCTTTTTAACTTTCCTTATTTACTTTATAGCCCAACGTTATATTTCTTTTCTTGTATATTTATGTTTATTAATGTTTGTATTGTCTTCCCTGGGCACATTTTGAAAAACAGTGTTCTACTGAAAGGTCTTCCCAGGTTAAATAATAAATAAATAAATAAAATAAATATAGGCCCCCTAATGCCCACAATAATTATGTACGCCTACAGTGAATCCTGAGGAGCAATTTTTTTCTTGCAATCCCATAATTCGTAAAAGTCATCATAATGCGCTGAGAACGCACAACTGAGCATCTTCATTCCAAACAATTCCCTTACACTGAGGCTCACCCATGCAGAGTGGCAGAAAAGGGCGGTTCCAGGCAATGGTGCTAACATCGTCTTTTCTAAAGCCGCTCCCTTCAAAATCGTCGTTGGTTATAGGATGAGATTCACCGTCATCATGAGCTAGAACACTTATTTTAATTAATTAATTTATTTGTTATTTTAATAAAGAAAAATAAATCACAAACTCGCAATTGTTTTGCCCCGAATAAAATGATGTCTAAAAGTGGGGAGGTGCTGTGCAACCCGGGTTGCTTCCCATATTCATGTTTCTGCATGACCCCCACCCCCCCCCCCCCACCACACACACACTAATTCTAAGTAGCGATCAACGCCCATGGTTGTGCGCTGCAGTAGTTCGTTGTACATTATGTACATACAATTCAAAATTATCCCCCACTACAGTCACAAAAACGTCTTTGGATCTAGCCTTATGGGCGGAAATAAGGCTTGCAAGACATTTGACATGATATGTACACGTACCTGAGAGCACACTCGTCATAAGAATGTCACCGGTTCATAGCTATGTCCTAATCTGGTATTATGGCCTATTGACTAGTAAAACAATATAAATCATCTCTTCTCCTTTACGCATACTTATATGAACTTAATGCTCTAGTTCAAGGATGGCGCTTGGTATAACAATGATATAAATAATGACGTCACTGGTTGCTCATCAAAGACATGCATATTTCTATCATAAAAACTGTCCTCACACAGTAATCAACAGTACTGTTACAAACATTTTATTTATAATCGCTTGAATTTACATGACGACATGTTTGCTTTTGATGTGATTTTTTCGGTCATTGTCTCAATTAAAGCTTATAACTTCCTTAACCCCAGATAATAGCAATTCAACATTGCAATCTATTTTTACTGTCGATCAAATCGGCCCAAATATTCAGATTGTTTAATACCATGATAGCGTTTTGCAACTAGACTTTCTTGAAAATCTGAGAACTTTGACAAGTATTACCAATGTATTTGGATCCACTGATCTAGATTATCGATACAAGCTCAATTACTTGTCATAAATTTCAATCAAGCAGTAGCACACCCAGCAATCAAGCTAGATGGTGACCTGAGACGGTGACCTGTGAAACTAGGTAGACTTCTACTAGTGGGTGAACGGCAAGCTCAGCCATGTCATGTCTCTCTCTCTGGTAGGGCTCAGTTGATAGGTTTTCCTGACCTCCAGATGTTTTTAATTGTGTTTTTGATGTTGTTCACACATAATAATAACTATGGTTATTATGTGTAACAGTTCTATAAAACTTAAGAGCACGAACTACTTCGGCATTATCGAGCTGGGTCAATAAAGTGATCATAATGTGTGTAAAATCCATACACGTCAATTTACACATTCCTTTGGGGTGGCATTCACCTTCAGTGTTTTGTCTTGATAACTGAGAGCCCCATCTAAGACAATAAATTCTACAAAATGAACCCTACCCTAACCCCAGGACCAGTTTAGTAGGGGATTTGTAAGTGTGGACCACAAAAATAGAAGCCCCATCGTATTTTTCTCAATCAGGATGTCCCCAACAATTCTCTGTAACCTAAAGAACCTAATACATTTTGACCATCTATCAGCTAAAACAGTAACTACAAAATAAACAGAACATTAACAACATTCTTTTCTCAATGGCTTTGCAGTACATTTTATTGAATTTATCAATTTCAAAATTTTAATAAAATTGATTAATTCATCACAAAAATTATTTATGTCCAAACAGTCAAGTTAATTATAACTTTATAAAATTGCACTTCCCTTCAAGGAAACAACACAAACATGACAAAACAGATAATAGGTCAAGCGCGTACAGGTAACTTTAATGATTCAATGGGTTAAAACAATATTTATATCGCCAATGTTTGAGTGCTTAATTATTTTAGAAAACCAAAAACACACAGAGGTCAGGGTGTTATTGGGGGCTTCACAAACCTTTTTGAGGAATACCACCCCCCCATCACACACGCACCTTTTCCTGAAGGAGAAATAAAAATACAATGCACAATACATGGGACCTGAATGTATACGCAAAACCTCAAGATCAAATACAAATTCTTAAGTAGGTTCATTTCAAAATTCAAGTCAGTCACTGATGATATGTGAAACATTTAAATTCAATCCAAGAATTATCAATTTTAAAATGTCCAACATTAGAAGACAAATGTATAATGTTTAGTGTTTGTAAGTTCTCTGAATGGGTTCATCAATAAATATGTATTGACCGTGTTTAACCGGCAATTTAAGGAATTTTGTTTTGTTTTCAATGGAACATTTGTCAGAAGCTTGGTTTAACAGTTAAAAAGTGTAAAAGGTTTGGTACATATTTACTGTAAAACCATGATTGTGACGATTATTTTCTCTTCCTCAAATAAATGATGAAAGAAGATAAAATAGTGGAAGACACGGGTGATACATCTTTAATAAGACCAGAGAAAACACATCTATCATACAAATACCATCAAAGGCAGTGTACAGTAACCAACCTGTGGAATAATAAGACCAGAGAGATCACAGCTATCATACAAATACCATCAAAGGCAGTGTACAGTAACCAACCTGTGGAATAATAAGACCAGAGAGATCACAGCTATCATACAAATACCATCAAAGGCAGTGTACAGTAACCAACCTGTGGAATAATAAGACCAGAGAAATCACAGCTATCATACAAATACCATCAAAGGCAGTGTACAGTAACCGACTTGTGGAATAATAAGACCAGAGAAATCACAGCTATCATACAAATACCATCAAAGGCAGTATACAGTAACCGACTTGTGGAATAATAAGACCAGAGAAATCACAGCTATCATACAAATACCATCAAAGGCAGTGTACAGTAACCAACCTGTGCAATAATAAGACCAGAGAAATCACAGCTATCATACAAATACTATCAAAGGCAGTGTACAGTAACCAACCTGTGGAATAATAAGACCAGAGAAATCACAGCTATCATACAAATACCATCAAAGGCAGTATACAGTAACCAACCTGTGGAATAATAAGACCAGAGAAATCACAGCTATCATACAAATACCATCAAAGGCAGTGTACAGTAACCGACCTGTGGAATAATAAGACCAGAGAAATCACAGCTATCATACAAATACCATCAAAGGCAGTATACAGTAACCAACCTGTGGAATAATAAGACCAGAGAAATCACAGCTATCATACAAATACCATCAAAGGCAGTGTACAGTAACCAACCTGTGCAATAATAAGACCAGAGAGATCACAGCTATCATACAAATACCATCAAAGGCAGTGTACAGTAACCAACCTGTGGAATAATAAGACCAGAGAGATCACAGCTTTCATACAAATACCATCAAAGGCAGTGTACAGTAACCAACCTGTGGAATAATAAGACCAGAGAGATCACAGCTATCATACAAATACCATCAAAGGCAGTGTACAGTAACCAACCTGTGGAATAATAAGACCAGAGAAATCACAGCTATCATACAAATACCATCAAAGGCAGTGTACAGTAACCGACTTGTGGAATAATAAGACCAGAGAAATCACAGCTATCATACAAATACCATCAAAGGCAGTGTACAGTAACCGACTTGTGGAATAATAAGACCAGAGAAATCACAGCTATCATACAAATACCATCAAAGGCAGTGTACAGTAACCAACCTGTGCAATAATAAGACCAGAGAAATCACAGCTATCATACAAATACCATCAAAGGCAGTGTACAGTAACCAACCTGTGGAATAATAAGACCAGAGAAATCACAGCTATCATACAAATACCATCAAAGGCAGTGTACAGCAACCAACCTGTGCAATAATAAGACCAGAGAAATCACAGCTATCATACAAATACCATCAAAGGCAGTGTACAGTAACCGACCTGTGGAATAATAAGACCAGAGAAATCACAGCTATCATACAAATACCATCAAAGGCAGTGTACAGTAACCGACCTGTGGAATAATAAGACCAGAGAAATCACAGCTATCATACAAATACCATCAAAGGCAGTATACAGCAACCGACCTGTGGAATAATAAGACCAGAGAAATCACAGCTATCATACAAATACCATCAAAGGCAGTGTACAGTAACCGACCTGTGGAATAATAAGACCAGAGAAATCACAGCTGTCATACAAATACCATCAAAGGCAGTGTACAGTAACCGACCTGTGGAATAATAAGACCAGAGAGATCACAGCTATCATACAAATACCATCAAAGGCAGTGTACAGTAACCAACCTGTGCAACAGACCAGAGAAATCACAGCTATCATACAAATACCATCAAAGGCAGTGTACAGTAACCGACTTGTGGAATAATAAGACCAGAGAAATCACAGCTATCATACAAATACCATCAAAGGCAGTGTACAGTAACCGACTTGTGGAATAATAAGACCAGAGAAATCACAGCTATCATACAAATACCATCAAAGGCAGTGTACAGTAACCCACCTGTGGAATAATAAGACCAGAGAAATCACAGCTATCATACAAATACCATCAAAGGCAGTGTACAGTAACCAACCTGTGGAATAATAAGACCAGAGAAATCACAGCTATCATACAAATACCATCAAAGGCAGTGTACAGCAACCAACCTGTGCAATAATAAGACCAGAGAAATCACAGCTATCATACAAATACCATCAAAGGCAGTGTACAGTAACCGACCTGTGGAATAATAAGACCAGAGAAATCACAGCTATCATACAAATACCATCAAAGGCAGTGTACAGTAACCGACCTGTGGAATAATAAGACCAGAGAAATCACAGCTGTCATACAAATACCATCAAAGGCAGTGTACAGTAACCGACCTGTGGAATAATAAGACCAGATAAATCACAGCTATCATACAAATACCATCAAAGGCAGTATACAGCAACCGACCTGTGGAATAATAAGACCAGAGAAATCACAGCTATCATACAAATACCATCAAAGGCAGTGTACAGTAACCGACCTGTGGAATAATAAGACCAGAGAAATCACAGCTGTCATACAAATACCATCAAAGGCAGTGTACAGTAACCGACCTGTGGAATAATAAGACCAGAGAGATCACAGCTATCATACAAATACCATCAAAGGCAGTGTACAGTAACCAACCTGTGCAATAGACCAGAGAAATCACAGCTATCATACAAATACCATCAAAGGCAGTGTACAGTAACCAACCTGTGGAAATTAAGGAGCAAATACCAACAATTTATTATAATTATATTAAATAATATACAAATATCCAACTTAAATTGTAAATAGGAGATTGCACTATAAATTGGAATGTTTCAAATTTATATGTTCAATCTTAAAATGTTCAATCGTGAAATATCTCAACTTTATAGTTGTGCAACACAATGTGAAATGATGTCAAACTTGGTTCTCACAAATCAATGGTTAAATTACGGTCATCAGAGCATGGGGTATAATATAAAGCCACTATGACTGTTGTATTTTACATTTTGTTTTTTAGATGTCTGCTTATAAACAACACTCATCTTACATCATCTCATGGAGTCAATGCAAGACATGTATCTTAAAATGTTGAAATAGTCCAAATGTTTTGCTCATTTGTATACATAAGCATTATTATGGTGTCCTTTTAAGGCCGTAACTGATACCAACATTAAGCCTTGTTGTGCCTTACACCTAACTCAATTGATGTGAACAAGTTCCACAGGAAGAAGTACTTTCACTGTGTATTCCAGGATTTTTGGAAGTCTGCTTATAAAAAGCATGGTGTCAATGAAAATCTTCAAATTTTTGATATTGTCCAAAAACATTGCCAATTTGTATATGCATATTTAACAAATTTCAACTCTGTCCATTACGGAAGAGTACATCAGTGATTATAATTATCTGAAATGAATGTGAGCGAAATTGTCCAAAAAATATACAATGATGTACTCTGCCTATTAACCCTTTGAGTCCCATTGTCTTTGTACACAATTACCCTCATTATCCCACATACTTTCTTTAAAACACAACAATTTGTATGTTTATGTTTGAAAAATCATTAAAAAAATGCCCTTCTTTATTTTCCAACAATATATGGACACATTGTTTACCAAATGATTGTCAATAATTTCCTGACCTTTTTTGACCTCAGTGACCTTGATGACCTCTGACTTCCTGTTAAACCGGAAGTTGTACAATATAATAAGTTTCTGTCTATTTTATTGTTGTTTTTTTATTATGGGATGATCTAAAAAGGAATATATACATATACATTTTTTTTTTAAATGGCTTGACTGGAAAATGAAGATCAAAAAATGCCTCAATGTACATAACTGGAATGATTATAAGCATTAGCCTTCATAAACATGAACAACAAACTTTACATCTATGGCGGCCGCCATATTGAAAGTTTGTTTACTTTTGCTTTGATTACAACTGTACTTTTATCGGCACGTCTTCGTGATTTTTGTTTGATAAGATTCCTCCCAAATGTTTATTTGTTTTTAATTTTTTTAATTTCCAAAGGTAACTGCACTCAAATGTAAACCTTAGTGCTAAAGACTATGTACAAGTAGGAGGAGAGGATGTAAATCATTGGGAATGAGTGCATTCTTTACACAAATGTAAACGTTAACGTTACGTTACATGCATCATCAGTACAGACATGAAAAATCGTAAAATATCACGATAAAAACACCCCAAAAATTATAATTTCTTCAAATCAATAATTTATCTACACTCCTGAGTAATCAATTTTATCTTTGCGAAACCTACATGTGTCAGAAAAGGACAACACCGAAGAGGAAAACGTCAAATTCTGGAAGGAAATCTCAGCGCGCGTAGGGTTTTCCGTCATTCGGCTGACGAGGCATCCATCTTGCACACAAAACCGCCTGAAAGTCCCGGATGCTAGCGGCAAACAATCTCAACAAATATATCAAAAGAGGGCGCAAATCATCAGGTCCATACAGCTGTATTTTTTAGTTCATAGCGTTTATGGTACCAGCGCAGTAGACGCAAAAGTACAGCGACCGCGCAACCCGGGATATCCCGGGAGCGGGACCCTGAGGAAGTGTAACGTGACCCGGGATATCCCGGGTGCGGGACTGAAAGGGTTAAGGGAGAGTACACTAGTGGTTATAATTATCCCAAACGAATTTGAGTGAATTGTCATCATTATACCATTGATAAAATGTATTTAATTGCATCTTTCTAATAATCAATGTATAGTGCAGAAACCAACCTGTGAAAGTTTCAACTCATTCAATTGTCATTAAAGCCTCATATACACTATTGGTAATCTAAAACAAAATCAATCAAAATTAAAATGATCCCAGATTTACATGAAACTTACTTGATAATTTTAGTAAAATAATGTCCAAAATTAATTTCTGTCCATCTGGAGACAAAAATGTAATGTTAGAATGTATATACAAAATCTAAATACAACACAGCTGAAAATTTCACAGGTTGGTTGCTTAGTGTATATCTTGATTCAAAGAAAGTAAGGATACTTTTGGAAGCTTTTTTCAAAAATTACAAATAATAAAATTGCATTCTGATTTGATATTGGTTCTAAAATGTTGAGATGGATCACCCACCGATGGTGATATGTACAATTGTTACTATAAACATTAAGGCCCTAAGTTATACAGATCCTCTCCTCCGCTATGATGTAGACAAGTTCCTCAGGGAGAAGAACTCATTGTGTATTCCAAGAGCTCTGAAGCAAAAGAAAATAGGAACCCGTTTTTTATGTTATACAGAAATGAGTGATTATTTTTTATCAGGACTATGCTTTATCGACACTGCAGTGCAGGCCTTTAATTTCATTCTTATAGAAAATCAAATTGTCTTGGCAACATTTGAATGGCCACTTAGTCAAAAACCAAGGGCAATAAATAAATTACCTCTGAGTATTTGGGGCTACAGTGGCTGGCCTGAATCAAAAATTGTGGTCCCTTTCAAATAAACCTGGATTAAAAGTAGATAAATAAATTTGAAATGGTAGAGACAAGCACTGGTAAATAAACTAACAAGTTACTTATATCTATCTTTTCATTGGAATAGCAATTACACTGATATATGGATCAAAGCAGGATTTTACAAAAAAGTAGCAGAGAATTTCTCTAAGAGCAAACATAAGCAAACTTAATACCTTGGTGTCATTGTTGAGGCAGAACATCCTCGTAAGACAGTCAGCTACTACTTCGAGTTGCTCTTCAGAGAAGGGCCCCCTCTTCAAGTCAAAACATAATCCCACTGTATGAGAATAACAGATTTGTAATGTTTGTATACTAGAACTATATGTTAGCCAGCTACTTCTATTCCATTAGAGTGGTCAAACCATGCAATAAGTTGCCAGAAACATTGGCTACCTTTAAGGAAAAAACTGAGAGTCCTTCCCGTAGGTGTACAGGACTAAACAACAAAGTGTCCAAGTAAGTATCATGTTTTAACAGTGACTTAACATTGATGAGTAAACATTTTGTATACGTGTTAATGGATCACAGGTCTGTAAATGAAATATTCTTTCATTCATCATGCTGACAGAATTGTATTTTCTTTTTATCTTGAACTTTCACCTCATGTGGTCAATTTAAAAAGCCTTCTTTGATGAACCAAGACTAATCCACCAATCAAATATGAAGATTATCCATGAACTATTTCTGAAATGTGACGGGCGGATGGACACATGCTCCTCGTTGCTTTGACTTTGGCATAGAAATAAATACAAATGTTTAGAATTAAACCCAAAAAAATTGGATGTTGACGTTACGTGCGAGAGTAGAGATTTAAACAACAAATCAAAAATTCAAAGTCAACCACAAAAGGTTTTCCGAGGTTTAGCAATGTGAAGACCACTCTTGCAATTAAATCCTACCTCTATCCAAGCATCTAAACCAATACTTACCTCTTGAATCTTTCCCCATTGAAACGTAAATGTCGCTGACGTCTCTCCTGCAAAAACAAGTTTATAAAACATAAGGATACCATCCCCATGTACATAATCTGTTTTATTTTATTTTGCTTGCGCCTATGTGATACATGTCCTCTAAAGCAGTATCTTATGTGTCAACATATCCTGGCCCTTAATGACCAAATGCTATTTGCTACTTAGACAACTTGTATCTACACAAGTACATGAGGCTCATTTCATATGAACACATCCTGCATGTATTAAATTTCAAAGACAACTTTTTCCTGTTTAATTGTCTTCATTGATGAAAATGAATCGATTCTAACAAACAACAAATGCAACCAAAAGATCTTAGATCCGAATAGTCATGTGATGTGATTATGAAAATAATTACTCACCTTCCCTTGAAGAATATTCTTCAAAATAGTCTTTGTGTCCAAGTATCTTATCTGTTATCATATCCTGCTCCATTTTTACAATGCTGCAGTTGACAAAATAAACAATATGCAATGTTTTAATTTGTTTGTAAATAATCAGAAAGAGTACATGTGCGTAATCTAGAAACAAAAATTAAGAAATCAACCAACGTAAGGCCATGCTAGCAAATCTTTATTAATAGTTTTTAAAGACAGGACTTAAATTTGTTGTTTAAGAACGTTTTTGGCTGAAAGATGCTGAAACACTGTCCAGTAACAAATGCCTTTTTATAATACCACTTTTCCTCAACATTATACATTCCTATTTTGTTAAAACAATGTGTTTTAGCATTTTTCCCAGGAAATTATCATCCATGCCATAATGCAACGTTCACTACTTGTAATTAGTTTTTATCCTAGTCAAAATATATAATAATATTTGATGACATTTAATAAGTTGTCAGGGTTTCTTCCGGCTCTACAAAAAAATAAATAATAATAAAAAAATAAAAAAATGTGTGACAAGAATTTCATTTCAGTGTTGTGTAGACTGTGGTAGCATAATGAACTAATTACATCAATTTAACACATTACATACATGTCTTATAACTGTAAGATGATAAAATACTGTTTCAAAATTGAAAATCAGCAACATATACTTGGTGTTAAGTTGGTACAGTTGTCAATCAATCAAGTGCTTTCATTTAGGAGAATTCACACAAAAATGTTGTGTAAAACATAAACAAAACTATCTATTTTGACACAAATTTCACAGATTAGTTTAATGATTAATTCATGAAAACTTGAGGGTTGAATTAAACTGCACCTTGTCTTTAACAAGGAAATTCTCTCAAAGGGGAAAAAACACTAACATTTTTAAATTACTGGTAATTTTCATTTGGAACAACTGTTCAAATCAATTGTTGATTCATTTTGACCTAACTGAAACAAATATTTTGGTGCAAATACCGGATACAGTTCCAACAAGACTTAAAGAGCATTTTTGATAAGTATAGGATATCCAATGAAAGAAATATAATTACCACTATTGCCTACCTTTCTGAGTGAATCTACCATATTAAGAATCTTATCCACAATTTGTTTTCTTCAGAATTTCTGACAAAAGTCATACTTTTTCTGACAACATCAGCCTAGAACAAGAAATTCAGAAATAATGTAGAACATTAATCAACTGAAAAATAATAGTTGATGATGATGAGGTCCAAGAGTTTTATTATGCATGCATATATTGTGCAGGCAAATGTCACATCATTTTGACAACTAGAGCTGCTTGGTACACCCGTACATCATAACATGGATGAATAGATTAAATGCCATCTAAACCTAGCTTTAAACTATGGTCATAAGCTTCAATAATTTCTATTTCCTCATGTTCATGAAAAGCATTATTGCATGCTCAGATTTAAGCTCTGCCAGCCTCAAGTTGGGTTAAGATCGACCCAATGCTGAGATAAAGAGTACCTAACTATAAACGCCAACCCCATGTGTATATAGTCTGTGAATGTTTTTTATTTCAAACTTACCACTCTGGTCAATGAGGTACCTGGTTCCTGATGCTTGATAAGTTTGTACTGAATACCGATTGTGGATGCTTTGCAGATGGGCGATAGAATTTGATGGTCTGTGAAATAATAATAATAGTATATAAATATTAGGTGCCTCAGGGTCACATCTGATCTGTCCCATTTCACAAGGCAATCCGAGTGTTATGAGACAGTGATATAATTCTAAAAAAAAATCAAAATAAAGGCACTCAATTAATATTTGTTTCATATAACTCACACACAGATCATTGTCATTTAATTACACAATCACCAGTTCATTCGACTTTATTTACTCATAAAGTCATTCTAAATGCGAACCAGAAATGTGTACATTATGTACCAAATTGTAACTTTTTTATGTTTATTTGGTTATTTTATTATTTGTTGTCCTCTTTCAGCTGCTCCCGTTAGGGGTCGCCACAGCGGATCATGATCCGCATATTTGATTTGGCATAGGTTTTACGCCAGATGCCCTTCCTGACGCAACCCTCCCACTTATCCGGGCTTGGGACTGGTTATTGTAATATTTAATTTAGCTTATTATCTTTTACTCTTTTTTATAATAAGCAATTATTTGCCCTTTACAAAGTTCCTAACCAATGCAGAAGCCTTGTACAAATGCTGAATTTGAAAGGCTTCACTGCAGCTCACTCAGCTATAGTAGTATATATGTGTATGATGAGCATGCAGTAATTTCCCTTAATACCAAAACTGACCACATTTTTTTTTTCACTATTAGCATCATGTGATAAACTTGCTTCGTACGTTTTGCTGATACGTTTTACCAAAACAAATAATAAAGTAACACAAATGTACAGTAAAAGAATGCCTTCAGTGAGGATTTCAGACTAAAGGGTGGCATTAACTGTTATTCATAAATGTCAAAATAAATGACAGTTGAGACAATCTGATTGGAAAAAACGTAATCACTTGGGGTGTATTAATGGATGATAATGACAAAACAACAAAATTATCAATGTTCCAATGAAAACAAAAATCTGTAATATTTTTCGGATTTATTGTAGCGTTGAATTTCTGTCTCTGGAGGAACATTAACAATTGTTGTTTGAGATTGCCAATACAGTGTAGGGGCTTTAATTGAGACGTGGCATCACAAAATTAGCTAAAAATCTTATAATTTAGATTTTTGTTTCCACTGAACAGAGCAGAAAGACTGCTTTCAAATTGTATATGGACACTATTCTAATATTTGTCATTTACAATTGACATAATTAGTACTAATTTAATATTAATTAACATAATTTTGTCTTCACTGGCAAATTATACAGTGGTGTTTATTGACATCAAATATTCAGTGTTATTTCAACTACTCTGATTAGAGTTAATTAATTGTTAATAACAATAAATGAAAATTATTTCTTGAAACCCGGTTCAAAAAGCAATCTTAATAGAAGGCCATCATTCTTTGTTTAGAAATACAAAGTTCATTTAAAAAGACAAATTTTTATTTTTTTATTTTCACACATTGTCCATAATGCTTTTTGTTCTTAAATATGTAAATCTTTATTGTTGATAGTTTATGTCCAACGTACCTTACACAGAACTGATGAAAGCATGTTGCATGTCCTTATTTTTTCTGTTTTCCTGTGCAGCTACATACATATAGTAGGCATTCTGAGTTTCTGTCTTATGAGACATTAGTTGGGTAACTTGATGAGCCTCTCTCTGGCTTAGAGTGTCAACAGCCTGAAACAAATCATTTTTGTTCATCATTTTTGGAAGGCTTGCAACTGCAATGATCACCAAAACAAATATTAATTTGGCAGATATGGCAACTACAGAATCAATCCCCTCATCAGATTTGATGGAAAGAAATGTTTTACACCTGTAAACAAATCAATTTATTACACATTTTAACATGGGAACAAAACACAGCAATCGCCCTGTTGAGTGGAACTGATCCACCCATTCTGCAGTGTTCATTTACATGATCCAATTTATTGAAAGAAGCAATTCTCACCATCTTATAATTAAAAGGGAGTGTATATACACCAATGGTTAATAAATGAATGTGAATACATCCATATACTTATAGAATCAAGAGATGTATAGAAGCCAAACTGTAGAAAATATGTTCACATTTGTTTGTATTTGTTAAATGTGGAAATGTTTCAATGTCCAATGATCCATTTAAAATTGGAGTATTTCATTCATACATTTCACATTCTTTAGAAAAATTATGGCTATATATCAAGTGCAATAACTTCTCAGGGTGTTCAGTATTTCGGTACATTAACATATTACATTACAGGTATAATTCACTCAGTTACTCAGTTACTCAGTTACCTGAATTAATTAGGACAAAAGAATTACCCTTTCATTCCCGCTCTCAAAATATTTTGGATAACATCATACACTGACATCCTGCAACTTGAATTTGTATGTATAAAAGTATGTTGGATATTGCAATGGTAATGAAGGGATGTATCCAAACCCCCTTTTATGCTTAAACCAGTTAGAGTTAGTGTAATGCTTTCATGAGGATGCTTTATTAAAGGGGGTATATCGTCACAATCAGAGCAGGCTTGCGGCTTGACACTGATAGTTTTAGATGAACTCAGATGAAACCAGTGAATATTTATGGATATAGATAGATATACTCACGTATCTTAATTTGTTGCAGCTTACATATTATTGCGTATAACAATGGTTTGCCTCTCGTCTCAACAAACCTGCTGAGGAATGTCAAGAAACAAATGACAAGATTAATCTCAATTATAGCATTTTTAGTGTATACAGGTTAGCTATTAGGAAAGGAATGCAGTTTGTTTAAAACTTAAACTGCAAGCCACATGAGTCTCACAAGAAAAGGAATAACAATGACTCTCAGCCCATTTGTAACAATATCTACCCACTTTAAACAAGAATTCGATAATATGCTGAACTTTCAAAACAATGTTATTTCTACCAAGTACATGGCCTTCGAGGCAATTCGTGCCCACCTGTTTTTTGTGTGATTACTAATAATATACGAGTAGCTGGAAACAAGGGTATGTATTGAATAATACATACAAATAATTGAACTACTTGAATTTCATTCTCTTTTAACATATGCTTAGTGTTCGCATTATTTCCATCGATATATATATATATATATATTTATAGTTTAATTTCTTCGTCTGAGAATAAAGTAAACTGATCATGTCTGACTGAAGACTTACAATAATTAAGCATTGACAATCCCATGGGGGCGTTATACTGTACATGACTATAATGAGGATCAAACTACAAGTATATATTGTGCCTGGACATGAAAGAAACAATTCAAGTCTCACGGTTCATGTAAATTTCAGAACCCTTTGTTAGGCCATATTTTAGCCATTAAGGATAAATAATCAACAAGATGTGTGTTATAAATATATAAAAAGAAATTTGATATACAGGGTGAGAATAAGAATTCTAACCTGAACACCCACTGGAGGCAGGCTGTATGTATTTTATGTAGAAGCTTATAGTTGCCTCTCTAGAGTTTCATTCAATATGACTGTGGCAGGTCTAAGATGTTCTGTCTTGTGTTTGTAAACTTGAAATGAGAAATGTATTGTATCAGTAATGCTAATAAGGCTAAACAGCTCAGGTTCCAAACCTAATATTATGACTTTCAAAATGCCTCATCCTTGGGATCCCCAGACAGCCGCTTCCATGGGAGTGTGATCCCTGGCCAACGACATTTATGGAAATTGAATGGATTTTGATGCTTAGCGCCCCCAGAACAAAGATAATCCTACTCTTGTCAACTCAATTCATTTTAATGGACAGATTCAGCCACTCAGTGCAATATGTTCATTATGATATTTTCCCCCTTGACACATCCAGCATTTTTCTGACTTACTTATGAATGTTTTGATTGAACATAAATTGGCAGAACTCATTCTCTGCGAATAACTGTCTGGATCTAAGGAGTGTTTTCTATGCAAGTACTCTCCTATTGTAGCATTTTGTATTACTCCTGCTCGTGGAGCTTATCCAAGCACAATTTTCATTATGATAAGATTCCTTATTCGCTTGATCATCGTCTACGTTAACTGCTCAGCCGTTTCTTAATTCATAAATCATATAATAAATATGAATGTGCCATTACAAAGTTTTGCAAATGAGGGGTCTGGGGCACTTGGTAGGGGTGGGTGAAAGGGTTAAGGGAAATACTTGTGTGTTCCCATGGTTACATCTAACAAGAATCCTGCAAAAGCTGTGTGAGGACTATTCCATAAAATACCAGTTTTGGTGGTCATACATATACAGCCACCAGCATCTATGATATAACTTATAAACTTGTTTTTCCAATATGAAAGATGACCTGTAATATTTCACTAATTTTCCCCTTGCCTTCACCAAAATCAAGACTGCTGAAAATCAGTTATAGCTTGAATATTGCTGCGCAGCTTGCCAAAAATAAGATTTATAATTACCTGTCTGATCTGTTTCAGTTCCCCTTCGGCCCTGTCCAAAAATTATCTGATGTATTCCCCATCAATGATGAGTTCTGAAGTTGAAAATAACATTCATTGTTAATTCATTTTCACTGAACATTTAACTGTGTACAGTTCAGTGAGGAAATAAATAAACTTACCACTACTTATAGTGTTTTACAGAGAAATTGCTTTGTTTTAAAAGAGAGAAAGATTTTGTTCGAAACAGCTATAGCTTCAGTCTTTTAAGATTGATAGGGGGAGCATACTGATTGAAACGTCAAGTTGTAACCAACCGGTTCTTTTCAGAACTACATGTATTTACTCAAAAGGGAATTTCTACATGGTGTCACCACATACTCAACTGCATGCATATACATCCATCATGGGAACAATTCCTTGTAAAATACCAGGTGTTGCAAAACTTAATTTCATAATTTGTTTCCCCCTCCCCATGCCCCATCCCCTTCTATACTGCACTGAGCTTGAGACTAACAAGGTTTACTCACCACTGATCTGTGACTTCAATTCTGATTGACGTGCACACTTTATATTGATAGCAGGTACTTGTTGACCGTTTTTGGTTGTTTCTCATTGCAGCAAGGGTCAGCACAATTCTAAATAAAAGGAAGAAATATATTTATGCAGGATTTATGTAAATATAATTGTGCATATAATTTGAAATTGTATGAATGTTCTATTTTGTTTGGTCTTTTGAGTAGACTGCATGGTAACATTAAATTATTCTGGACATGTGCTGTGTACTTAAAAGAGACCTGGACGTATTTTAAATCACTTGAATGACTCCAACATTCTCAAATATACACACTGGGCTCTCTTGTACTCATCACATTTTATGACAACCACCAGTGTTGCTGATTATGCTCCAATTAATGACCTGCAGCTGATCAGGCATGATATTCGACCTTTGAAAAACTAGAACAATTTTATGGCGTTCAAAAGACCATGTACACATCCAGTAAATTGTCACAACACTATTGTTGAGGTGAAGTGTAGGCCACTAATCCAGTGATACATGACATGATGAAGTTCCAGACGATAGATAAGGAAGTGGCTGATGCAGCCCTATGCAAGATGATAAAACATGGATAGTACCTAACTCAAGAAGTGGTCACATTCATCTTATTCAGCATAAATCCAAGAACGACCAACACAATGAAAGGCTTGATGGCAACCAAGATGCTCAACACAGAAACACCAGATGAACTCACAAAGGGGAAACCTGTTTTCCAAACCATCGCTGATCTTACTTGGCCACACTTCATATTCAATGCTCTCAATATACATTATAATTGGCTATCCTCTACTGTGGTCTCTTGACCCAGATTTTATGGTTGCAGACAGATTTGTAAAGATGGTTAAGTTGGTGAATGACATAGCAGAGCGAGGAGTGAAGATGATGAGCGACTTTGCCAACATCATTCGACAGTTGTGCAAAAGCATCCCTGAACGGAAGCAGCCCGGATCCATGATATAACAATCAACTTCTGTAGAAATACACTGTATTCATCACTCTTCAAAAAACTTTGTAATAGAAACACAGGTCTTCTCAAGCCAATTAAATGTATGCCTACAGCAGTTACTCCATAGACAGGCTATACTATGTGTATTGGTCAAAACTGGCCTCAAGGTCATTTCTTCTGGTCAGAGCTGAGCTTCAAAATCAGTGTCTTGGTGATTAACCTTCAGTTGGATTTTTGTGTATACCTGCACTACTCAAAATTGGGAATCATCATACAAATTAAAAGTATGGTGATTGATCGACCTATCTAATATTAATAGCATCTCAGCAAGCAATGTTTGAAACAAGTCAGTTTTATGTAAAACTGAAATAATCATGTTTTAAAGCCATTATACATACACCATTGTATCTATAACGCTTTATAAGTATACACATACATGTATAAACATATCTGAATGCTTTCTCTCATTTTCTTAAAAAATGACATTTGACTCAGGGATGGTATTGTGATAAAGTGAAAATGTAGGAACAAATGTTTGCCATTATCGTAAGGCATATACTAGCCTCTAGCGGTTTACCTCTATAGCCATGTATAGCAAGGAAACTTTTTTTTTAAATCTTGGTATTCACAATAATAATAATAATAATAATAATAATAATAATAATAATAATAATAATAATAATAATAATAATAATAATAATAATAATAATAATAATAATAATAATAATAATAATAATAATAATAATAATAATAATAATAATAATAATAATAATAATAATAATAATAATAATAATAATAATAATAATAATAATAATAATAATAATAATAATAATAATAATAATAATAATAATAATAATAATAATAATAATAATAATAATAATAATAATAATAATAATAATAATAATAATAATAATAATAATAATAATAATAATAATAATAATAATAATAATAATAATAATAATAATAATAATAATAATAATAATAATAATAATAATAATAATAATAATAATAATAATAATAATAATAATAATAATAATAATAATAATAATAATAATAATAATAATAATAATAATAATAATAATAATAATAATAATAATAATAATAATAATAATAATAATAATAATAATAATAATAATAATAATAATAATAATAATAATAATAATAATAATAATAATAATAATAATAATAATAATAATAATAATAATAATAATAATAATAATAATAATAATAATAATAATAATAATAATAATAATGTGTGGACTTATATAGCGCACGTATCCACCAACTAAAGTTTCCATGGTCTAACATTAAAGCTAGTCGGAACCTGGTTTCATGGTAGGATTTTCAAAATCAAAAGGTAGGAAGAATATCATGCCTGATTACACTTGGCTTTAAAGGATCCCTGACATACCAAGTTATGATGGCGTTATTTTATAGCTGATACACTAAATCAAAAAGAAAAACGAGTTTATTACCCCGTGTCTATTTTTTAATTATATTTTTTTTCTCATTTAAAAATATTACCCCTTTGGAACGCCCACAAAAATGTTCGCTGGCTCATGAATATATGACGTCATGTGTGTGACGTAAACGTGGTAAGGAAAGCTTAGAACGCTTCTCACGGTCCTGGCCTTGCAACGCGAAGCTACATGTGTAACGTTACTGCTGCAGTTAGTATTCACGTTTGCTCAAATGGATTCATTAGATTCATCCGATAGTAAAATTTTGTCCGAACCACCTTAATTAAGACGTTGATCATGACGACATAAATATAGATCACGGTGGAGAACAGGCTGTTATTCAGCCCTATATGTTCGAGCCTGAGCTTGGAAGTTCCGATTCCGACCAGGACGAGATGCCTGGGGGCATGGAATGACGAAGAAGACTGAGAGAACAGACTGCAAAATTCAGTCTGGTACGTTTTTGGCAATTATTTGAATTACAAATAAACATATCAAACAAATTTCCGATATAGTGAGATTTCAGAAAAATCGAGACGAAAATGTGGTTTACAAATTTAATATCGTAACTGGTTAAGGCCATTTCTTTACACTACTCAATAGGGAAGTACGACCTCCATGTTCGGACTGGGAAGTCTATAAATATTGTTGAACTGCCGTGCTTATTTTTCCGATGTAAGTCTGTGCCATTTCCATTGATTTGGTTAAAGTAAATTTAACACTTTCTTTTAAATTTAATTCAAAAACAAATAGGTGCTCGTGTGGGTGTTGTGTTGCAATGCCGACAGTAAGAGAGTCAATTTGCTGCAAAGAACTCCATAAGGTGCATGGTGCAGAAAATGGACGAGTTCATTCTGGATCTGGACTGCATAACAGAACACCCGGGATGGATGAAGCCAAGTAAATCTTTAGATTTTTTTTTTAAATAATCAATTACCAAATTTAACATTTCATTAATACTAAATATAGTGCAATAGTGCTTGGAAGTATTTCACTGGTTTTTGTATAAAAATGTTTTACTATTTATGCACAGGTACACTGGCAACGGAGAAACTAACTGCTATTTTGTCCAACACAACCCTTGTGGATGACATCAAGATGATGTCAACTACCAAGCAGACATCATGGAGAGCTTTCACAGCGTAATAAATCGTTTCACACTGTACATGTAGTTGTAATAGTTCTACAATATTTATAACAGTTGCTTAACAATTATGCACTAAAACCCCATATGCTTTTATTGTAATGTATTGTATTTGTACTGTATGCAGGGCCCCAATGGAAACCAGTTTTAAACTGTTTGGGCAGAATTCGAGTCAACTCGTACCCCAGCCAACAAGTGATCAGATTACATTGATGCTAAATTACCGCATGCAGTCATGAGCACGAGCTGGTCGGAGTACGAGTTGACCTGTTTCCGTTTGGGCATACCCTGGGTAAAGAAAAATGTAATAATAATAATAACTGAAATCCATTTTTATGAAGCATTCACTATTTAAACATGATTTCTTTCATTGCAAAAAAAGGAATATCTAGGACATTACTTTATTTATCTATCATGTTAAGTCTGAATTGGGACTTTTTTGTTCTAAATGAAAATAAAACCAGAAATTGGAATCGAAAAATTGCTTCAAATACCTGGGCATTCCGAAGGGGTAATATTTTTAAATGAAAAAAAAAAAAAAAAAATAGACACGGGGTAATAAACTCGTTTTTTCTTTTTGATTTAGTATTTATTAATTATCAGCTATAAATTAACGCCATCATAACTTGGTATGTCAGTGATGCTTTAAATACCAACAAAGAACGTCTATAAATTGATGAAACAGTCTGATAAATTCAGCTCTGGTCAAATAATGTCACCTAGGCTATAGTACATGTACTACAACACTGTTGAATGGTTAGGCTCGTAAAGTCGAATCATTTTTACCCGACCGACCCCATTTTCATGCCGGACTCATTATTTTCAAAATATTTCATTATTTTGTATTGTTGTAGTTTATATTTTTTTTAAATGTCACGAGAAACAATGAATCGACTTTCAGAATGCCTTACAAGCAGAACTGAACGGTGTTATTTGCAAGTTATGTCACATTTGGACGAGTGATTTTGTCCCAAATTCTTTTTGACTGACACACTGTGTCACCATCTCTGCAGCTATCTCACCAATCCCTGGAAGGTATCTCCTCAATATTTTTACTCTTCCATTAGCTGATACAGTACACTATAATGCAAACTATCCTTGCGCGGGAAACACAACGGTCACATTACACACAATCTTTGTAACTTAACTCTAAATGCAAATACATAAAAAAAAATCACCGTGCACATAAATGAACAATGAGGTCGCACTCGCATTCCCTACATTTATTACAGTATTGACTGACGCCTTCAATCTTTTATTTTATACGAAATTGTGTGGTGCTTTTCCTGAGACCGCTGGGCCGCGGATACGAAATTACAATGAAATAAAGGAGAACGCAAATCCGTTAGTTTCAACCCTCAAAATGTTGCTCAGATCGAGAGGCAGTTGTGTTAATATTGAAAGGTGGGGGCTGACGGGGCCTGCGGGAGCTTATCGGATCCGTAAGAAAATCATTAGGGCTTGTAACCATCATAGAACCATAACTAGGGTCATGTAACAAAAATGCTTCAATTCACTTGAAATGGAACCCCCCTCCGCAATAACACAAATCACGGTACAGATCTCTTTATTAAGGTATACGACACTCGAAATACAGGGTGTTTCAAAAAAAGTATACAATTAGAGAAATGTATCCAAAATGGATGTTTTATAAGTTTACAAAAATCTGGCACTAAGTATTGATGGACCCAAGGTCTTATGCTTTAATTTCAACCATGTCAATCCTCAGCTGTTCCGCATGAGTGAACACTAGCTATTTACTTTTACCAGATTTGTATTAGCTTGCGCACAAAAGTGAAAGGGTTCAAACACAATGAAACACCGTGGTAGGGAATGTTAGGCATGTGCTTTGTTGCTCACAAATGTTCAATGATGTGACATAACAGAGTGTCATGCTATGGCATAAAACTGACGGTCATCTTTGTACATTCCCACATTTCTGCACTGAATTGAGTACAACATGGTTCGTCCACAGTACACACCACAACAGAGATCCTTTTTGGTAACAGAGTACCACCGTACTAACAGTGTCTCTGCAGTGCTTCAAAGGTTCCGCCAAGAGTACCCAAACGTACGCTGTCCAACACGAGTAACAGTTTACAAAAATGTTAGGAAGTACCAGGCTACTGGGACAAGTCGGAATCTGAACAAGGAACGATCTGGCCGACCCAGAACTGGTCGATCTGCTGCAAACATCCAAGCTGTCCGTGATGTCCTGGAAGCACAGCAAGAAGCAGATGAAGGTGGCAGGCATGACGGGAGGATAAGCTGCCGTCGTAATGGGGTAGGGTTGGCCCCGGCAACCTTCAACAGGATTACCCGCTGTGATCTGCACCTACACCCTTACCAAATCATTAAACGGCAACAACTCCTGCCCGGTGATCAACCGAGGAGGCGTCAATTTTTTACATGGCTTCTGGCACAGGGTCCACGGTTCCTTGATGATTTAATCATCGGTGACGAGGCCGGATTTTCCTTGAACGCCATGGTGAATTCCCACAACGTAAGGGAGTATCAGCCACGTGGACAAAAACCTGTTGATTTTGACTACCAACGAAATAACGACAGGCACAAACTGACAGTCTGGATTGGTTTGCTTGGAAATGGGTCAATCATTGGCCCCTTCTTCTTCAGGAATAACATCAATGGTGATGAATACCTGCACATGATTAATGAAGATGTCGTGCCAGCCATCAATGATTTTCGTCGTTACAGTCCTGGCAGAAGAAATGCACAGTTTAGGCGTGCCTGGTGGGCGCAAGATGGGGCACCACCACACAGGAGAAGGATCGTGACTGAACGTCTCGCCGAATTGTTTGGCGATCGCGTCATCGCATTGAACCGGCCCGTCGAGTGGCCCCCAAGATCGCCCGATCTTACCCCACTGGACTTCTTCTTGTGGGGCCATCTTAAGTCTAAGGTGTACACCACTCCATCAAGAGACCTGGATGACCTGCAGGAACGTGTTACTGCCGAGGTTGCTGTTGTGAGGCAGGATGCCGCAATGATTAGGCGCGCTGTTTATGACATGCTGAGGAGGGCAGAAGTCTGTGTGCAAAGAAATGGTGGCCACGTTGAAGACTGAATCGTGCATGCATGAAGTGCAAACGTTGCATTCCCTCATGATGATTTCCGTTAGGCCTAATCAATGGGCCGGATAAATAAAAGTTAGCAATTGCTTATCTAGTAAAAGCTCAAGCAATAGCAATTGCTTAACAAGTAAAAGCTCAAGGTTAAGCAATTGCTTAAAAATGTATAAATAACCTTCTTCTTTGACTAGCACCTGTTGCTTGGGTGGTTTAGCAATTGCTTATGTGTATAACAATGAGGGGAGGTCAGTTCCGATTAGCCTAGTGGTTGTATATGAGGCATGTGTTAGCAACATGGATGCTGCCGAAGAATTGGGGAGTGGTACAAATAGTGAGCAATCTTTGAACGAACTGTTCGTTAGTATAATCAAAGAGTACCCTGTTCTAATCGAGAAAAGTCAGTTGCCGGGGGTAAAAGACATGAAGGCAAATGCACTTAAAAAGCACAAATGTCAATTGCTACCAACACAGGTAAAGCTATGGATGAGAAGCAAATTTTGAAAAGATAGCAAACATGAAAAGTCAAGTGAAGAAGAAAACAGATGGAATGCAAACAGGAAATAGGAAGATTGTTTTGGTTCCATGGGAACAAGATCTGTACAACATCTTCAAAGGGGATGAAAACCCGACTATTACGAAGATGCCATGCGCCATTTCTGCTGGTTTCAAACCAAGTACTTCGACTGCTGCTAGCCACTCAAATTTTCTAAATTGAACGAAATAATTTCCGGTATCTGGTATGATTGACTTCATCACGATTTATTCTTTCATTGTACACCTTTTCATGTTCCTTACATGCATAAACTCAGCCATGATGGCAGGAGTAATGCAACATGCAAGTGTTAGCAAATGCGTAAGCTCCTCATTTAGTATCTTGTAAAAATATTAGCAAGTGCTACAAGTCATTAGTAAAAGGTCTGGTTTATTTATATGCTTCCAAGCAAGTGCTAATCTCTCTAGTAATTGCTTAAAAATCATAGCACTTGCTCTTGCTAACTACTGGAAGCAATTACTTGCAAGTAATTGCTCACTTTTATCAATGAAGATTTAAGAAAATGACTAGTAAAAGCAATTGCTAATTTTTATTTATCCGGCCCATTGACTTGTAGCACTTGCTAATGTTTTTACAAGATACTAAGTGAGGAGCTTACGCATTTGCTAACACTTGCATGTTGCATTACTCCTGCCATCATGGCCGAGTTTATGCATGTAAGGGAACATGAAAAGGTGTACAATGAAAGAATAAATCGTGATGAAGTCAATCATACCAGATACCGGAAATTATTTCGGTTCAATTTATGGAAAATGGAAAATAGAATCTTTTGTATTCCAAAATAAATTAAGTAAGACTAATTGCGGTGACACCATGTGAAATTCTTATTGAGTGGTAATTAGTTCTCGACGTTTCGATCAGTATGCTCTGATTGTCTTAAGTAGAAAATAAATTAAATTCGTCACACTTTGTCGATTTTGTCAACAGTGGGCAGTGTGCCAACAAATATTTTAAGAACCTTTAGTATTGTCTATCGAAACCTTTAAACAAACAAAAAATCTGTATATAATGAATTGCTAGCAAAATAATTTAAGATAGTATTTGACCGATTTAAGGAAAAGTTGTGAAAATAACAAAATGGCAGGCTTTAATGTTTTAATCCTAAGTAATAAGCAGCAATATTAATTCTGTACAGACCATTTCTTTAATGTATATCTGAATTTAACTAAAAACCATACGTATATAAATGAATATAATTATGAAATGAAAACAAATGCATGCTCCATATCACTCACTGTGCCGAACCATTATTTACATAATTATTCATGGCGTGTTTATATCACCCAGTTAAATTCAAATTATGTTTTAGACGCCCCAACGTGCCGTTGGTGGCGGACTTTAAACTCAATCGCTGTTGTTAGTCAAGAGAAGACTCACGTGTATCTCGTCTTCGTATTTATAGATAATAATCATTTCTTAATTTATTACATATATTTAGCATTAAAAGTAATCTCTACTAAAGTAACATTTATTATACAAGATTATTAACTATTCGTTGTAATTCTATATGTATTTTCTGAGAATTCCTTATTTTCCTGACTAAAGTAATTGACAGTTGTACATTTTATGACGAATATTTTAAAACTTAAGAAATGCCATCTAAATCATTTAAGATTTCATTACACGCCTATTTAAAAAAATATTGATAGAAAGCATAATTTGCTAAAATGATATATTTTGTTGTTTTCCTAAAACATGAATGCATTTTCCGTATAAATTAAGGTGTGGCCGCAAGATGGCGGCCGACACCAAGTTTTGGCGGGAGTCGCCATTCTAATTTAGTTTATTTATATTTGACTTATCCCTACATAAGATAAATAATGTTTACTTTAGACTGGAATATTAATGATTATTCTGTTTATTCCTATAATGATTTTAATTATTTAAAAAATATATTATAAGACTTTAATACAGAGAGACCTTCAATGCCGTTTCCTCTTCCCTTCAATTGACCTACTTAAAAAACTCGGTCACATATATATATATAACCCTACTTCATGTTCAAGATCTTAGATGTCTGGAAAAGAATAATATCAGTAAACTTTCACCCAAAACTGTTGATGGTCAAGAACTGGTATTAATTTCAATCAAGTAATAATTAATGTTAAATTAATTTACGCCCGACGAAAGAATAAATAAACAAACGAACGGACGAGCGAGTCAATAAATAAATAAATAAATAAATACAGGGAGTACGAATTTCGTGTTTTCTGCCAATCGAAATGTTTATATGCATTTCCAATCGGCAGAATTGTTCAACTTGTTTGGGACCATGACAACGTTTTACAAAGTATGATTTCAGGAAAATCATTCATTGATAGGCCTATATAGTTCAATTGTTTAATGTATATTTGACATATGATCATAATATTAAACATATCTCTAATTTGTATTGTTCATTTTAAACTAATTTACAAATCATCACACTATATTCCACTATATCGCACCTGATCATGCTTTTTATCAAAGTAAAAAACGGATTTCTCTAAAGTTTATGAAATATTTGTTGATACCTTTCACCATTGCTTTTTTCTTAATAGTTATACATGTTGCCAGTTTGAATATTGCAGTTACTTGTCTCAATAAGATTGAGAAGTATGATTGCTTAATAAAAAGTGCATGGCACTCCGTTCTGGTTTGAGGACGACCGGCCTTCCGTGACCGACCGCAACGGACCTAACATGTCCACCGTGCACAGAGCAGTATGGACCGTGGAAATGGTACCGTATCGTCCTTGCTCGCCTACTACTAATTACTAGTGCTATTTTCACAGAGCATGTATAGTCTCAGCTAGCTACAGTGTGGATTTGTATTTTTCGTTTTAAACTAATTTACCAATCATCACACTACTTTCCACTATTTCTGTGCACTCAACTGTTGTCTATTGAGATTCAGTTGTAAGTACGCTGTCAGGAAAATCTAAGAACATTGTTGTCAAAATAACCATATTAACGGATTTTGTTTAAACCCTACTTTGTTCTACCTTAGATTTCTGCAAAACAACAAAATCAGTGCAATTGCTCCAGGAACATTTGATGGTCTACAAAATCTCCAATACTTGTAAGTATTCATGTCATGAATTTTAATCGCGCAGCATGTGAAGCCACCGATTTATCTTGACGTAAGTTGTCAAACTGCAAACAAGTTAATTATAGATGAAGTGTGTAGTTCATTTTTAACGATCGAATTATGTCTGCGTTTTCACTACGACATATAATTAACAACATTTGTACAGATCCATTTAAAATCGTTTAAAACTAATTTACAATCAGTCTGAGGGCTGAAGGACAACGTTCATGGTCTAAACCTCCACACCGATGAAATGGCACAACGGTCCTAGTCCCCAGCAGCTCTTGGTACTGGCTGCAGCCTGAATGCTAAAGGAACAATGGGTGCTAAGAATCACTGTGTACACAACAGCTGCCTAAAATAACTTAAGGTTTGCACAATAAATTATTATTAATTAATTAATTAATTAATTAATTAATTATTGTTATTGTTATTGTTATTGTTATTGTTATTATTTATTCGGCATAAAACACAACAAACATGATACAATATACAAAACAGAGCATTATATACCAGTGGAACATGCCAGGGCATGAAAAAGTTTACTAAATAACTGTGGCCCGGGGGCCTTCATACCCAGAACCACTGATATTACAAAAATAAATTGCAATAAATATATATATATATAATATCAAAAATAGAAATTTGTTAAAATCTAAAGATAAAAGACAGAATAACGCAGTATATATACACAGCGGCGTAGCCATGGGGGCCTGGGGACGCGCCCCCCTCCCCACAGGCTTCCCCACGAAAAACTCCCAAGAGTGCCATAGAATTGAAAAATGAAAAAACACCGAAAAGCAATTCCCCCGTGCCCCACCCCTCTGAAAAAGTCCTGCCACGCCGCTGTATATACAGAATTATAAAAATATTATTTAAAAAGTAAAACCGACATTGATTGGTTAAAAAATTAAAAAACAGGTAGGTAAAACTACATAGGCTATAAAAAACCACTGCCCATCCCTACATACAGAGACAAATATATAACTATGAACAGGACTCAAGAATATACTTAACACCAGTGGGTATACTTTTTTTTTATGTAAAAAAATAATAAAAATAAAAATGTAAACATTACAGTAAACTAGCCTGTGTCTAAATCCGCTTACAAATAAATTTCTTAAGTTTGTTCATCCAATCATTAATTGGTAATATGAGTAAATCTGTTCGAAGTTGTTTTGAGAGCTCATCCCACATTCGTGGAAATGCATGTATAGGAGTGTAATGTAGACGCCGAGTCCGAGCCTTGAGGTGAACAAACTTGAGATCTTCAATGTGTTGAGTATTCACATGAACAGTATTACTAACAGTATCACTGGTGACTTTATTATAATTATAATGACTTGGTGACAAAAGAAAGTAATAAGTACTTCCTCCGAGATGCAAGAGTGAACCAGTTAAGAAGTTGCAGTCTGTCGGGGTAAGACATCTCCATCCTCCGTTGTTTCAGGACAATACGCGATGCTCTCCTTTGTATCCTCTCCAAGCCGTCTGCAAGATTTTGGGTATGCAAATTCCATACAGGCAAACCATATTCCAATATTTGTAAAACCAAAGACTTGTAGAGACAAAAAAGAGCATTCGTAGAGAGACCGGTGGCCATACTAGATATTAACCCTAACATTCTGTTAGATCGTGATGTAATATAATGACTGTCCCAAGTAAGGCGATTGTTAAGAATAATCCCGAGATATTTGATCTCATTGACTACTTGGAGGGCAACAGAGTACAGGTTATAAACAGGGCAAGCAGGGTTCTTACTGCAAGTGAACCTCATGACTTTTGTTTTTGCGGGATTCAGTTTCATTTGGTTGTTCATACACCATTGAGCCATTATGTCCAGATCATTTTGTAACGTAACGTGATCTGAGGGGGAAAACAAAGGGCAGTACAATACAGTGTCATCAGCAAACGAAGCACATGAGGAATTAAAACAAGCTGGTAATTCATTAATGAAAATGTTAAATAAAAGTGGTCCTAAAACACTGCCTTGAGGAATACCCGAAGTTGTTGTAGACCAATCAGAGTAATGTCCTTGGTATTGAACACGTTGTTGACGCCCAGAAATAAATGAACGGATCCAACGCCATACATCCTCTGTGATGTTATACAGTGATGACAGCTTGTTGAGGAGAATGTCGTTGGGCATGACATCGAAGGCCTTAGAAAAATAGCATCAATCACTGGAGGTTTTCGAATATCTAAAATAGTCAACCAATCATTAGTGATACTTAAAAGCTGTGTAACACAGGATTTCCCCTTAGTGAACCCATGCTGCACGGGGGAAAGCAAACAATTATCATCAAGGTGGCTACGAATAGTATTGGCTATTATTGTTTCCATAATCTTGCTCACTATCGATGTCAGGGCGACAGGGCGATAGTTTGACGTTAGCGATCAGTCTCCTGACTTAAAAACTGGTGAAATATGAGCGTGTTTCCATAAGGTTGGTAATATCCCCCGTGAAAGTGATAATGTGAAAATGCGTTGTAAAACTGGGGCGACAACTGTCGCAGATTTCTTTAAGAGAGTTGGTGTAAGACCGTCAGGTCCTGGTTGGTGACTTTCGCTCATTTAAATTAGAGAGTTGACGAAATAACTCACTATGGGAAATATGAATTTTCCCCAAGGAAGGAATTTGCAGTTCACATGTAGCTGGTACTGACGGTAAAGCATCAGCTGATGTGGAAAAAACAGACTGAAAAAACGAAGCAAATTGTTGTGCAATGTCTGATGGTTGATTGATTACATGTTCATCACTTGTCAGAAGAGGAGGTGGGTTACGTTTCCGTGATCGTACATAGGCAAAGAAACGTTTCCGATTGTCTGGTAGGGCGAACAGATCATTCACATACCGCCAGTATGACGCGTTTACCTCACATATTCCGTACTTGTTTGTAACTGTTCCATGCAGTCAGCTAAACTATTCAATCGTTGAGCTCGCCAAAAGTAGTGGTGTTTTTTGTTGATCAGATCTTTGATTTCGCGGTTGATCCAGGGCTTGGATTGTCTTGAGCGTCGCATCTTACGAGGTATAGCATCCTTAGAAGCAGCATGAAACAAGTCAAGAAACCCCTCCCACGTTGAATCAATGTCGTCGGGGTCGATAAACAAATCCCACGGAGCTAATTCAAGCAAACGATTAAAATGATCAAAGTCAGCTTGGTCGTACATTACAACTTCACGAAGGATGTTTTTGTGAGGCTGTGGTTTAGTAATTCGAAGGCTGAAGTACAGCGCGTGGTGGTCGCTTGAAACCGGGTTAGGATAAACCGAAGATTCAGCAAAAAGTTCAGGACGATTTGTAAACAAATGATCAATTATTGTGCCACTGGTGGGGTCATTGACCGAGGGACGCGTCACTGATGTAACCAATTGAGACATTTCCATGGTTTCTAAAACTGATAAGAGACGACTTGCCACTGAATTGGGTTGTTCATTCATGAGATCAGCGTTTAGATCACCAGTGATGATAACTCCTTGGTAATCAGCAGATGCAGATTGAATCTCATCAATGTTAGATTGCAGAAAATCCCAAAATTCAGCGTTAGCATTCGGAGGCCGGTAGATGACAATAACGATCCATTTGGATCCACGTAGGGAAATTTCCACACAAATCTCCTCCAACTCGGAATGTGGATTTAGACTTGATTTCACAGCCATGAGAACACCACCACCACCACCTTTGTTGTGCTTGCCAGCTGCGTTTCCATGACCACGCTTTGTCTGCCGGCATTTCGAGTTCGTTTGAATCACAATTGTCATTAAGCCATGTCTCAGAAATGCAAACAATGTCGATAGGTTTACATTGAAGGTATGACACCAAATCCACCATTTTGTTTCGCACACTCCGAGCGTTGAAGCAAATACCAGAGACAAGGCCTTTAGTACTGATCTCGGGCGTGGGCGTGGGCGTGGGCTCAACCTCCAAGGTATCATCAAGATCAAGTATATTTGATACATGAAGGTCAGAATTGTCAAAAAACGAATCTGTAAATGTTGGCAAGGAACAAAATGTACATATCCAAGGATCGGTGGGGTTGGCATAAAGTCTTTTATATTCAGTTAATGAAACTCCCTCGCATTTGGTATGAAACCATTTTTCACAATCAGAACATAGAAGTCCACGTTGGTTGGATTTAACAGGTTTTTCACAGTCGCCACAAGGGAATCTGTAGAGCGGTCCCGGGTTGATTTCTATGTCACCAGCCATGATTAACACGAGCATATACTTGCTATACTGGTACTTGCCGTTTTCTTTTGTCTGGAGCCCGCGTCCGTGCATGCTGTAGCCCTACTGTATGTCGGGGGGAAGACACCACGAAATCCAAACAATTCACAGCGAAAAAATCATGAGATTTCTCAATAATATAATTGAAATCAATACAGGGATCATTCCATAGTTCATGTTGAGATCGTTGAACTGAAAAGCTTAATACTCGGAGGAGAAGTACGATGAAAATGGAGAAGAAAAAATTGTAACGTCCGACCGCCATGACCGTAGTTTCCATTTGATGACCACCCAGATTGACGGCCTAGTACTAGGGACAAGAACACTCAGGACTAGCGGTGTAGCCAGGACGTTTTCAGTGGGGGGGGGGGGGGGCACCGGGGAGGCATTGCTTTTCAGTGGGGGGGGGGGGGGGTATGGGTTTTTCCCTTTTCTTTTTCTTTTCTGTTTTTTGGGGGCACTATGAGGATTTTGGAAATTTGTGGGGGCACGTGCCCCCCAGGCCCCCCGTGGCTACGCCGCTGCTCAGGACTGATGAACAGTTTCAGGAACTTGAAAGTTAACTTCAGAACATAAAATGGGATATCATTGGCCTAAGCGAAGTAAAAGAAAAGGAGAAAAAATAATACTATTCAAAAGGCAGAGATGATGTTTTACTACAAAGGCAGAGATGATGTTTTACTACAAAGGCAGAGATGATGTTTTACTACAAAGGCAGAGATGATGTTTTACTACAAAGGCAGAGATGATGTTTTACTACAAAGGCAGAGATGATGTTTTACTACAAAGGCAGAGATGATGTTTTACTACAAAGGCAGAAATGATGTTTTACTACAAAGGCAGAGATGATGTTTTACTACAAAGGCAGAGATGATGTTTTACTACAAAGGCAGAGATGATGTTTTACTATACAAAGGCAGAGATGATGTTTTACTACAAAGGCATAGATGATGTTTTACTACAAAGGCAGAGATGATGTTTTACTACAAAGGCAGAGATGATGTTTTACTACAAAGGCAGAGATGATGTTTTACTATACAAAGGCAGAGATGATGTTTTACTACAAAGGCAGAGATGATGTTTTACTACAAAGGCAGAGATGATGTTTTACTACAAAGGCAGAGATGATGTTTTACTACAAAGGCAGAGATGATGCTTTACTACAAAGGCAGAGATGATGTTTTACTACAAAGGCAGAGATGATGTTTTACTACAAAGGCAGAGATGATGCTTTACTACAAAGGCAGAGATGATGTTTTACTACAAAGCCAGAGATGATGTTTTACTACAAAGGCAGAGATGATGTTTTACTACAAAGGCAGAGATGATGTTTTACTACAAAGGCAGAGATGATGTTTTACTACAAAGCCAGAGATGATGTTTTACTACAAAGGCAGAGATGATGTTTTACTACAAAGGCAGAGATGATGTTTTACTACAAAGGCAGAGATGATGTTTTACTACAAAGGCAGAGATGATGCTTTACTACAAAGGCAGAGATGATGTTTTACTACAAAGGCAGAGATGATGTTTTACTACAAAGGCAGAGATGATGTTTCACTACAAAGGCAGAGATGATGTCTGCCAAGAGGGAATGGGCTTCCTCAGAAATTTCCAACACAATAATCAGCTACACAAACACAGGAACAAGACTGGCAAAGATCAAATTCCAGCTCTCAAAAAGCCACTGCAGATAATCCAGGTTTATACGCCAACCAGCAGTCATGACGATGAAGAAGTGGATGAACTATATGAAGAAATATCAAAAGAAAAAGATGAAAATTAAACTTCAGTGGTCATGTTTGGTATCGGAGAACGCAACAACCGTAGCGATGGACTCATAGAGTTTGCTCAACTATACACAACATGATGATAACTAACATCTTCTTCAAAAAGAAAAAAAAGCCAAAAATGGACTTGGAGGAACCCCAACTGACAACACAAAAATGAAATTGATTTCGTCATAGCGGATAGCTGCCAAAATGTGTCAGACCTCTCCGTCCTCAACAAATTTGACATCGGCTCAGACCACAGACTCGTAAGGTACAAAACCAAATTCAATATTTCACAGGAAAGTAAAAAATAAAATGAGGGCACCCAAAAACTTAAACATGCAAAACCTAATTGACAACGTGAAAGAATTCCAGATCAAGCTAGACAACAAATTTGAGAGCTCAGACATGGAAGATGAAGAAATCGAGAATTAATTCAACAAAATCAGCACAACAACAGTTGACACTGCAGTCGAAGTTGGCGGTAAAAAAAAGACCAAAAAAAAAAAAAAAAAAAACCTACTCAAAAGAAGAAGAGAACTGAAGAAAAACTCAATAAGAAACCAAATTGAATATGCTGAACTGTGCAAGACTATCAGCAAGAAAATGAAAGCTGATCTCCAAGAGCATAACACATAACTAATAAGAAACACTCTCGAAAACAAGGGAAACATCAAAAAGGGAAACAAGAAACTGCAAATTGGCAAAGATCACATTATCCAACTGAAAGAACGATATCCTGAAGCGAATCCATGACTTCTATCAAGATCTCTATAACAACAAAGAAACAATACCAGACATCCAAACCAATGGGAATGATGAACAAAACAGAAGACATTCACAGAACAAGAAGTCTGCCACGCACTGAACAGTATGAAAAATGGCGAAACACCCGGACCTGACAACCTAACAGCAAAAATCATCAAATATGCTGGTGACAAAGCTGTTCAAGAACTAACCAAACTGTTCATCAGATGCATCAAACAGAATCAAGCTGGAAGAGTGCAGATGTCATCATTCTCCACACAAAAAAGAGACGCAAAAGATCTCAAAAACTACAGACCAGTCCGCCTTTTATCTCACTCATACAAACTCTTTGCAAAAGTTATCACAAATACAATAACAAAGAAACTGGACGAAAACCAATATCCGAGTACAGGAACATTTATTGTGTAACCTAACATATTCAGATATGGATGTCTGCCAGGGACCCCCTACTGCGTGTGGCCCCTGGGGCCCCAAAAAAATTGTCTGCTGCATAAGGCCCGCCAGACACCCCAAAAGGGTCTCAAAATTTGCGCTGGATCAAACATAGGAGGTACCACATGAAACCAAGTTAAAATGAACAATTACACTCTACTAAGTATACAATATCCATTGCCAGACAAATTGTCTGCTGCATAAGGCCCGCCAGACACGCCCCAAAAATTGACCCTGTGGACACTATGATAGAATTGGGCTAGAAGATATATTAAAAGTACCACATGAAAGTAAGTATAAATGAACATGTACATCTCACAGAGTACACAATGGCCCCTACCAGACAAATTTTCCTCTGCATAAGGAGTACCAGACAATCTGCATAAGATCCACCAGACCTCCAAAGAGACCAGGGCCGGATTAACCCAGGGACACTTGGGGCACAGGCTCCGGGCCCTCCACATGAAGGGGGCCTCCACCAAATGAACTGTTATGTGAATTTCACGTCAAATGTCAATTTAAATTCATGTTCTTATTGTAGCTGGTAAAAGCCTACAAAATATTGTCTAATTTGTCAAATTGTCTTCCTATATTTTAGTTACAATAGCAGAGCCTGAAATAACGGTCGGACATCGGACGATTTCCGACCAAATTACAGTTTTTCCGACCAAACGTTCAATTGGTCGGAAATTTTGTCCAGACAAATTTACTTGTAGACTTGCCACAAGTCGACTTCTTTTTCTTTTTCACTTAAAAGAGCCCTCTCGCAAAGCGAAAGGTCGAGCGACCGAAGGGCGGCTCAGCAAAATCGAAAAAACAGTGCGATCAGTTTTCTTCAATAAGACTGGGTCTGAGCTCAGCATACCGCAAAGAATGCGGGCTCAGGAAACAATGTCATCAATGTATCCTACCAGCAATGACCTACCGTAGTGAAACCTGGACACTAACGAAAACCGTGGGAAAACAAGTTGCTCACTACACAATAAAGAAGTATGGACAAACTGATGATTTGTGCTCAAGAAAAAGAAACGCCTGGTTGAGAAAAAACAGGAGTCAAAGATATCATTAGAACAGTCAAAGAATATAAATGGAGGTGGGCAGGTCACATTGGGCGATTAGACGACGAGAGATGGACAAAACTGACAACCGAATGGCAACCACTCTATGGTAAAAGAAAACCAGGCAGACCAAGGGTAGGATGGCGGGACGAAATTGCTGAAGCTCTGGGGACACCTGGAAGGACATGGCATGCAAGAGATAGAGACGAATGGAAGCGGCGTGGATAGGTCTTCGCCCAGCAGTGGGACACAACAGGCTGTCGATGATGATGATGATGATGATGATGATGATGATGATGATGATGATGATGATGATGAACTTTTTAAAGTGTCGATGCACTCAAGTCTTGTCTATCGATGCTTATTGTAATTTTATTTTCCAAAATGTAAATTTTCCAATGGTGGTGGTGGTGGTGGTGGTGGTGATGATGATTTTAATCGCGGCAAGTAGTTTTCCAGCATTTCCAGTTTTTGGACGGCAAGTGGATGGTGGTTTGAAGGGATTAGTTTATTGTGCATTCAGAATGCAATTCTCGGCATTCTTCCTTGGGAAGTATCAATGTCACTCCAAAAAGTAGAACGGGATGGTTTAGGCCAAAAAAGTCTCTGGTCTCCGCGGGCGTCACCTCGGACCCGCTCGTCAGCATTTTGAGTTTTCTTCTTCTTTTTGCGATGAAACGATATCCAACTGCAGCCGGAATTTTTGGATCAATTGGAATTTGCCCGCTTTGGGTTTTAAGCAACTTTTTTCACGTAGGGGTATGAACGTTTGCCCGATTTGTGCGGCCTTTCTTAGCCACCATACTTTGTGTTTGGGAAATTTGATCTGGTTCCAATAACTACGTATACCGGTACATGTTAACATGTATTTTAAAAACACAAACAAACAAACCAAAACAAACAAAAACAAAAACAAAAACGCGTCACCCCACAGGTGTAGACTTTTTTGTTGACCTTAGCAGGGCTTGAAACAAAACTTACCCTTTGTTTATGCGCATTTTGTCCACTTTGTGACAGTTTTGCTTTGTATAGGTTTGGGATGAATTGTTTGCTTTGCTCCGCTAAAGTAGGAATTCGACTGGTGTTTTTAAGTCTTGGTTGGGATTTTTTATATTAATGTGGTGGTCTTTAAAAAAGACATCGTCCCGATGGTTTACCTTGTTTTCAATTCTACAGCATTTTGGGGAACATGTTCCACTGTTAATTTCTACAGAAGATATGTATTTTAATTTTACAAAATTCTCTGTTAAACGTAATAACAGAAAAAGGTGACGGCAACTCGGTCCCCGTCACTTGTTGTTATGTGCAGGGTAAACTGAAGGAAAAACAACATATTAAAGCCAAGCTCCTAATGGATAATTGTTAAAACAATTGAGATTATTCGAAGCTCCACCCATAATCTCTGTTATAATATTAATATACGCCAGTCACGTCTTAAAGTTACAAAGCCTTCGGGTAAAACAGATCCTCTGAATTACTTTACCAAAAAACACACACTCGTTGTCATTATTGTTCTATATTGTTAAATGTTGCTGGTTTAAGTTCAGATTTTCATTAGAAAATTCAGGCTTTTGATACTATAAAAGTTAAATATGTTTGGGAATTATTGTCAACTTCTTATTGCCAAATTTATTTAAATGATGTCATATGACCACTTCCAGTATATTCTGGAAATCCAGTATAGCTGTGGCGTATAATTATGTTAAAATAATTTTGTAGTAATGTTCATGCTTATGTGTCACGTTTTGAGGGTTTTCATTCTCAATGACTGAGTTAATTACATACATAATACTATGAATGTGAATTACAACTGCTATTGTTTTATTGAAAATTAATTAAACATTGGAGAAATACTAATAATTCTGGTTTTGGCTTAAAATTACCCACAATGATGACAAGAGCGCACTCTATAGTAGTGACTTATCATAACTGCCGTCGTGTTATTTTTATTAAAGAAATGTTGATTTCTAAGACCAACTGATATAATTATCGAGGTAAATACGGGAGAAATGTTAGACGTGGTTAGACACAACATTTAAAATAAATTAGAGTAGTGCCCCCAACGCTGGAAATTTGTTTTTTATGACAATTGATAAATTACGTTCCAGTGAACGTCACCGCTCTATCAGCAGCGGCGTAGCCAGGACTTTTTCAGTGGGGGGGGGGGGAGGGCATAGAGGGGCAGGGTATAGGGGGAATTGCTTTTCAGTGGGGAGGCAGGGGTATGGGTTTTTCCCTTTTCTTTTTCTTTTCTTTTTTGGGGCACTATTGGCATTTTTTGTGGGGGCTTCTGGGGGGGGGCACTAGAAATTTGTGGGGGGAACGTTCCCCCAGCCCCACCCCCCGGCTACGCCGCTTTCTATCAGTGCCACATTGCATTAAATATCATAATTCAACTTATTTAACCTTTTAAAGACTCAATAACATGAGATGATTTTTTTTACTAAAAATTGATTTTGTTTCTCGATTTTTCAAATTCAATTGTGGTCATTATAGGATTTGATCTCATTTGCCGAGCGAATAATAAACATTGGTGTATTATTGGACGTTACTACGTATATCAACTGAACTTTAATAACTGGATTCGTTTCCCATTCCTCTTTGCAATAATGATAAAGTAAAATAAAGATTGCGTTAATGCATAAGCATGCAGTGTAATGCGTTCAGTTTGTATTTTAGCACTTTGAAGGTTTATCAACTTTGACGTGACGAACTGTTCTATTATGTTTTATTCCAGAAGCATTTCAAACAATACAATCACCAGCATCGACTCTTCCTTGTTCTTGGATCTGGTAAACTTGGAAGCCTTGTAAGATATTTCAAATAACACAAGGGTAGAACCATGCTTTATCATACTGTACCTTTATCTGTCAAAATAAAATCAAAACTCACAGCTCGAGTACAGATAAAGCCTGTGTAAGAAAAAACAGAATATTTTGAAACCAAATTATTGACGCGTAATTAACATGAGGACAGCTGTTATAACCGCTATGTACCAACTGCCACATAGAAGGGTCGCAACTGTCCACGCTGAGAAAATGCTTCACGATACCAAAAATATTAATAAGCAAAAAGTATATAAAATTGTAGTTATCTTTTACGCGTCGTCGTGCACCAAGTCTAAGTAACTGAAAATCTCATCTTTATGTGAACATGGTGTGCGTTGAATAAGAACATGTGTATTTTTATTACAAAATGAAACACACACTAGTGGACCCAGGAGGAGCTTGGGTGGGGCCAAATCACCAACCTCCCTGATTTAGCAGCTGTAATCGCCATTAGCCCCTCCCCCAATGACTGCTAAAAACCTTGATGTGATGTGTTACGCAATATTTCATGTGTAGCATCGGGACGTGTTTACAAAACAAACAATAATGATATATAAATAAAATGCCAACCCACCTACCTAACCTGAAGCGATTTTGTGTAAATTTCCCCCCGTATATTTACTCCGTTACAAAACTACCTAGACACATGTAGTAAATTATTATTATTTGTTTATTTTCAAGGGAGATCAGAAATATTCCTCTCAAAACAATCCGAAGCAAGGCATTCGAAGGACTCTGGAAGCTAACGACCTTGTAAGACATTGTACTTCTCTTTTGTGTTTAAATAATAGCTGTCTGCATCTTTGGTGAATCAACACATTGCATCACATCTTTAATTTCATCTGTCTTAAATTAGGATTGGATAAGTAAATATTCCTTATTTTACATTGTTTATTTACTAGGACACTGATCAGACATAAAACATCCACTGATGACCCAATTAATGTCGAAGATGGAGCTCTAAACGACCTTGTGAACCTCACCAAACTGTAAGTGTAATGATGAAAGTAACCGCTCCAACACGGATAATACTAATGTATAAGAAACCACCTGTAAGTGAATGATGAAAGTAACCGCTTGTGGTATTTATACCCCCCTGTGGTATTTATTTATAAAATCACTTCAACCGATAACGCTCAAATTGTATGACTTGCTATTTTTTAGCTTAAGGACACCGGCCTCTGCCTCCTCAACGATTTTGGGTATTCATGGTTGCCATGATAACAGTTTATTTTGAATAGGTCTGTGAATCCAATATAGTCGCTGTTACGTAAAAAGTTAATATAACAGTTGTTATTTTCATGATTTAATTTTTTTTATTTTAATTTTTTTTTAAACTTTTTTTTGCTCAATATATGAATTTTCAACATAAATTGTGCTATGGATGTGATTATCTGGGTCAAAATCAGTAATCATGTTTTGTTAAAGAAATATTGTGATTAGTAAGACACATGGGACGTAGTACCGAAATCTTCTAGAAAGTGGGATATGCGCTTTTCACCTTGATAGTCAGTGCAGTCTTCACAAATCGATCTTTAGGATATGCATAACAACATTTTGTTCCCCTTCCAAAAGTGACATTCTTTGAGAATTAATTCACATGAAAAAATTAGTTGGGGCAACATGATTTGGGGGCGATTTGGGTTTTCTACATTCACAATCCGAATAAATTAGCCTCAAAACTAAATTGTCCCATTCCCATTGTGCTTTATTACAACCACCAGGAAACCATTAGTAATTTCAATTAAACAGACTATAGATTGGTTTTATTTTTTTTAGTGGGGGAGGGGTGTTTTTTTGTTTTATTTTGGTGGTGACTGCCTGAAATCAGCCATGATTGAGCACTGATTATCTTTTTTTTTTAAATCAAACACACAAACAGCCCGACAATCAGACAGACAAAACTGTTCTGAACACGTTTTGAGGGTGTATCTGCAACTGGGAATCAACTTTTTGTATGTAAGCGCAAAAAACGGTCTCTGGTTTCACTTGACTGAGACCTGCGCGTCGATTTTTTAGTTTTCTTTTCTTTTTGCGAAACGATGTCAATTGCCAAAATTGCTGGATCGATTGAAATAGGGTATGAACATTTGGCCGAAGTGAGTTCATGTATATATACACATAATATGACAAAAAGGAACAATAGGTCCTCAGCTGCTATCACAATCCTCGGTTGTCCGAACAATAGAGGAGAACAATAGGTAGTCCACGTATGCAGGTGGTAACACACGAATACGTGAGTTATAGGCTATATAATTGACTGCGTAGCGGTATTTTACTGTTTATAGTTTAGTTCACATTTTTTAAATTAAAATGTTCATTGGAAAATAGAGTCTTTCAGAAATAATAATTCTGTTATAGTTTTTTGAATCATAATCATAATTTCACCACCTTTTCAACATTATGCAAATAACCGAAGGCTACAACAGAATTAATGTTTTTTCTAACATGTGTTTTTATTTTAGGATTGTCGATGACTACCGACTTTGCTGTGAATTTCTTTCAGCTGTTCCTGGTTTTAATTATTCTATTTGCAAAACCACAGAGGATACGTCACCATTAAGCCACTGTGGCAGTATGATGAGGAACCATGTACTCAGAGTGTTCATATGGATCATTGGTCTGAGCGCCCTCATTGGTAATGTAGTTGTTGTTATTTGGAGATGCAGGCAATTACGCAAAGAAACACATGAGAATAAAACGCACTCTTTCTTGGTTCTCAACTTAGCTGTATCTGATCTGATCATGGGGGTTTATATGCTGATAATTGCGAGTGCCGATGTACAATTTGGGGAGAAGTTCTTTAATGGAGCGGAGAGATGGCGGTCCAGTGTACTTTGCAAGATTGCTGGGGTGCTGTCTGTGCTGTCAAGTGAAGCATCTGTCTTCTTCGTCACCATGATCAGTATTGAGTGTTTCATAGGCATCGTATTTCCATTTAGTCAATTCAAGATCCGTGGGAAGTCATCCAAAGTGATTGTATGCATAATATGGGTAGTGTCTGCGTGTCTTAGTATTATTCCAACCGTGATAAGTAGATCTGATTCAAAGATATATGGATTATCTGATGTGTGTATAGGGCTTCCTCTGATAACACATCCGACCAGTGTTGGAAGTGAAGAGAACAACATTGATACCGAAAATTTATCAGGGATACCCAAAATTCCGACGTCAGTTTCTCAGGGAAGTAAACCATCGTGGATTTTCTCTATTGTCTTGTTTCTTGGCGTGAACTTGTTGTGCTTTGTGATCGTTCTTTGCTGTTACACAGCAATGTTCGTGAGTGTACAAAAAACAGCCAAGAATGTCAGAGTGGCTGCTCATCGGAAGCGGGAAGTGAAGATGGCGATTAAAATGGCGTTCATAGTAGGTACGGACTTCGCCTGCTGGATGCCTGTCATCATCATGGGGATTCTCTCGCAGTCCAATGCGGTGCAGATCAGTCTTGAAATGTACGCCTGGATATCTGTATTTATACTACCAATCAATTCATCAGTGAATCCATATCTATATACAATCGTCACTGCAGTTGCCAATAAGATTCAAAATGCCAAATCGAACAACCGTCCGATAGGTCTAAACATGGCCCAATTATAAACGCAAAGATAAAACTATTGTCTTGAAAACTGAAGACTGCCTGCCTCTGAACCATTATCTTAAGACATTTTAAAGCCAACATTTTCAAATACCTTCATTAAATGCAGATATTTTTGGCTATTTGAATTGTACATTTTCTCGAAACGTAGTTCATATGTTTTTGTTTCTTAAGCAAAATATTGACATTTTGATGAATGTTATCATTGATATTATTTAAAATATATTGTATAAAAATAATAACACATCTTCAAATTAAAAGAGGTGTTCCCTCATCGTTCAAGTTCCTTATGTCAGTTTCGTTAAATTCATTTATGTTTTGGGTCACATGGTCTGCATTTAATTTACAACCTCACTATGGGTTAGCTATAAACGTCTGCACATAACCCAAATATGGACTCTGTATACACTATCACCGTAGTACACGAAGGTGAAAGTCCAACCTGGACTAGGTTGTACATCTTGTTGACAAAATTGCTCCTAGGAATACTTTTTAAGTTAGTATTTAGACGATAATTTATAACATTCAAATACTTTATAATCTCAAATTGTAAACTAAAAACGTTTTTAAAATGTGTCGGTTTGTAAAAAAGAAAATCAGATTTAGAATTGTTGGTAAAATGTCTGTAAAGGCATCCATACCTGAATTGTTGGTACAATGTCTGTAAAGGCATCCATACCTGAATTGTTGGTACAATGTCTGTAAAGGCATCCATACCTGAATTGTTGGTACAATGTCTGTAAAGGCATCCATACCTGAATTGTTGGTACAATGTCTGTAAAGGCATCCATACCTGAATTGTTGGTACAATGTCTGTAAAGGCATCCATACCTGAATTGTTGGTACAATGTCTGTAAAGGCATCCATACCTGAATTGTTGGTACAATGTCTGTAAAGGCATCCATACCTGAATTGTTGGTACAATGTCTGTAAAGGCATCCATACCTGAATTGTTGGTACAATGTCTGTAAAGGCATCCATACCTGAAACAAGAGATGTGTGCTTGTGAAAGTTTCAGCTTATTTCGTCGTTTAAGAGAAAATTGTGAAAATGCATTTAGATTATTTGTAGCGTATTCATTCTGATGAATCATTAGCTGATGATCCATTTCAGATTGGAATTATTCTTATAGTTTCCTCGTAAATAATTTGTCAGGATGATTCTGCCGGAATAATTTGACAGGACGGATTGTCTGGTAACAACGACATCTTAAAACCAATTAAGCTTGTATCTATTCAGGTAATTACCAATGGTGTACACTCAATTTAACCTTTATTAAATTAACACTTTCTCATTGTTACAGAGAAACATTGTGTTAATAAATGTTGTTTATCTATGTGGCCTTACGCAGATTTTTGGAAGTGGCTTTTCCTTAAGGATATTTATTAACTTTTGTTATTGGCACTCGAAACTTCTTACGTTTAATATTTAATTATTTGATATATTCAAAATATTCAGTATATTTAATATTATGTAAAAGGCTAATGACCAGATTTGGGCGTGGTCACAGGTGATAAAGGAACGAGCCGAAGGTGAGGTCCTTTATCTCCGTGGTCACGCACAACCGGTCATTATCCTACAGTAAAGTCCAAGCGCTAATCTTTTATTCCCATTAATAAATGCCTGTATAGATTCAGTTAAAAAAATGTATAAATAAATAAACAAATAAACAAATAAAAACTATTTTTTGGAAAAAATAGCAATGGGCATCTCCACGTTTTGGGGACACGCGAGTCAGTGTGATGCGAAACAAACTTCGTCACCCTGTTTGGTGACGCACATACGCGCTGCTCTAATTTTGATAGGCCTTGTCTTTACCATCCGTTGATACACCCCCACGTGATCACGTTTGGCCCAATCAGATTTTCGCATCTGTCTTGGGCACAGCCGCCAGGACTTTTTCAGTGGGGGAGGAGGGCAGGGGTATGGGTTTTTTCCCTTTTCTTTTTCTTTTCTGTTTTTGTGGAGCACTATGAGGATCCCCCCCTCCCCCCAGCCCCCCGTGGCTACACCGCTGCTTGGGCATTTATGAATGGTATTTATTACATGTGCTATTTTTATTAAAGTAACGTCAAACTTAGCGACATTATATTGTTCATATTAAAGTTTCAGCTTTGTGTATACTCTTAAAACTAAGGTGTTGAATCCACCAGGTTTTAAAAGTTCGATGAGTGACAACTCTTTATAAAGTTAAATTCAACAACAAGTGTTGAATTAACATGGAGTCAAGTTAAGTCTAAATTTATCAATGTTAATGCAACACTTTTAAAAGTTAAATCCAACTTTATAAAGAGTTGTCACTCACCGAATTAACTCTTTAAAATGTTGATTTCACACTTTAGTTTTAAGAGTGTATTAATGTTAAATAGACAATCAATATATACCCAGAGAACGTGTATCGATGATGAATTATTATGTAATTGATACATGATGTTAAACTGTGATTTTGCGGTAATGTATTGACATACTACAGTTCATGACAGTTTCGAGTTTAACACATTTGGCTTAGTAGAGCTTTGGTGTATCTTTGGTAATTTGAGTAAGGAATACATAGTGATATAATACATTGTGTAGCACACAATAAACACATTGTGTGCCAGATATATAACTTAGTTTCATTCAAGATTTCAATAATCACAGATTGAAAGTCAACCTTACTAAATGCAAATCATTTAACATTCCAGAGGAATTGATAATATGGTTAGCATAAAATAGCCTGTGGGCTGGGGGGGGGGGGGGGGCTCTAAACACATGTCCTAAACATGAAAAATACGTGTTCTGGCCAACTATTTGTTTGTCCTCATATTGAGTTTAGCTGATAATGTTTAGCAATAGGGGTAGAAAAAGATCCGACATCTCGCCATTACTCTATCATGCTTTGACCTTTTATAATGTAACTTGGTACAATTAATGTTCAGTCGTATTTCGTCATGATTACCTTCATGGGTTCTCATGAAAACGACCGCTATAATTGCATGTATATTATGCATATTTTTAATTATTGGGATTTGCAGAACCTCAGTATAAGTCATTTTAGTTTTTATAGTTGCCGCAAAGCCTTAAATGGGTTTATTCATGTAACCACAAATGTAACCACTAATGTAACCACAAATATATTTTAACTTGGAAGTTCTTTGAATTTTCTATCTCTGTGAGCACTTTTTAACCCCATGGTATTAAGCTAATAGTTGGATGTCCATGGCTTTGACCTACATTAATCAAACTTGGCACAATAAATGTGCATTCACATGCCATTGGTTGCCATGGAAACTACCTCAAGAGGGTGCTATACTTGGATGCATATTATGCACACATGAATTAATGGATATAATTATTTCTTATTTTTAGCCATTGCAGTACACTAGTTATCACTATGGGTATAAAGTATCATTAAGTTTTACTTGGCAAGGATTTGTTAACTGTAATGTAAAGAAAAACGAAGATAAATTTGTAAATATTTTGATAAGGGGTCTCTGAAGCTCATTGTTTAAACCCCTATCATGTCAAATTCAGCCGGGAATCCTTAGCATTTGGAGTGGGAGGGGATTACACAAACCTCTATTACTCCGGCATTCTTTGACCTACATTAATAAAACTTGACATTAAATGTCAATGTATATGTCGTCAGGATGACGTCATTGCTTGCCATGGAAACTACATATAGAGGGCGCTGTATTTGGATGAATATTGCGCACAAATTAATAAATGGTTAAAAGTATTTCTTATTTTTAGCCATTGTAGTACACTAAAGGGATAATCTAGTACACTGTTGGGATTAAACAAACCTCCATTATTCTGGCATGCTTTGACGTACGTTCGCAAAGTTTTGTACATTTAATGTTCATTTATACGTTGTCAATATGAAATCATTGGTTTCCATGGAAACTACTTCTATTTTGTACTACATGTTCTGGTTCATTGCTGACTAGGTCCTTGTCTGTAAGAAGAAGCTTCCTGTTTGGGATGGTGAGTCCACCTTTACAAGGAAGCCTCATTGCAGATCCAGGCTGTATGGAAGCACATAATCAATATGCTGTGATGTATGAGCAAAGGCATCTGCCTGTCAGCAATCCATCTGCCATCCAAACTAAGTGACACACGTGTTATTTTCGGGAAGGCTTTTCCAATGGAAGGTCACTCCGAGCTGGTTTTAGGCACACAGGAAATCATCAACCGGCTTGAAAGGATTCACATAGGGTGTAATATGTGTTCACTCCAAACATGAATGCATTTCATCCGCAGAAGTTCCATTCAGATGCGATCGTAGATTCACTGCTTATAGTGGATTCAATGATTGTCTGTGGGGCTCTGTGGGCTGTATACCTCTTCATCTAGGGGTGGGTCGAACGCACCCTGTGACTGCATTAAGATGCGATCTTAGTTTCACTGCTTGCCTGTGGAGCTCTGTTGGCTGTATACCTAGCCTCTTCTAGGGATGAGTCGAAGGCACCCAGTGACTGTGCGCAGGGTATTGTTCAGGCTCCTGTCCACCACAGGAGTATGTTTGGTTGTTTGCTACTGCACCACACAGAAATGTACATAACAACTATATTGAAATTGCATAGGATGACAAAGGCGCTCCGGGGAGCATCATATCCTTTTGGAGGAGTTTTGAAAAGTCCTGAAGCCTTAATGCTTTTTATCCATAGGTGTTGCCAACAAATGACTTCATTAATTTGTTCACCTGCATGTCCCAACATACCTTGGTGTGAAGTTACATAGTTCTGTTGCATGCCACCAACATTTGGCTATTAAGGTATTAGCTTCGCAGCGCCCTATACCACCATGTGCATGCCGTTCAGTGCCGTTCAATGCCGTCCTGTGCCGGCCAGTGCCGGATTTTGTCCAGCTTGTACCAGCTTGTGCTGTATGCCAGAACTAGGACAGCCATTTAATGTACTTTCAATAGAGCGTTTGTGTACATTTCTGCTGAATTCTGCTGAATTCTGCAATCTTAGATTCACTGCTTATAGTGGATTCAATGATTGTCTGTGGGGCTCTGTGGGCTGTATACCTCTTCATCTAGGGGTGTGTCGAATGCACCCTGTGACTGCATTAAGATGCAGACATGTACACAAACGCTCTATTGAAACATACCCCTGTGGTGGACAGGAGCCTGAACAATACTAAGATCGCATCTGAATGCAATATTTGCGGATGAAATGCATTCATGTTTGGAGTGAACACACATATTACACCTGTACCAAAAATCAGGTCGGAGTTGGATAAGCCTTCCCAAAAATAAAACATATCTCATTGAGTTTTGATGACAGATGAAATGCTGACAGGCAGTGCCTATGTTAGGGGAAGCCACATTTCGGCATGGGATGCAGAACAAGTGCCGCAGTGCTGGCCTATATTCCAACACTGTTTTATTGTCTAACTTTGTGAGGATACTGTATCCTTTCAGAAGTTCCTTTCAGGAGGTTTCATAACTCCAATATAGTAAATGATCTAGTCAGTAATAAACCAGAAAATTTAGTACAACTTAGAAAAAGTTTCCATGGAAACAAATGATGTCATCTTGACAACATACATGAACATTAAATGTGCCAAATTGTAAGCATGTAAGTAGCATGCCGGAGTAATGGAGGTTTGTTTAATCCCTCCTACTCCATATGCTAATTTTTTTTGTCTGAACAAAAGGCCGATAGGGGCTTTAACACTGATCTCCAGAGACAACTTAACCCAAGATTTTTACAAAATTAATTAATGACACATTATCCCTATAGTGTAATACAATGGCTAAAAATAAGAATTGCATTTAACCATTTATTTATTTTCGCATAATATTCATCCAATATAGCGCCATCTAGATGTAGTTTCCATGGCAACCACTGACGCCATCCTGACGACATATAGATTAACATTTAATGTGCCAAGTTTTATTAATCTAGGTCAAAGCATGCCGGAGTAATAGAGGTTTATGTAATCCCTCCCACACCAAATGCTAAGGATTCCCGGCTGAATTTGACATGATGGGGGCTTAAACAAGCTCTAGAGATCCCTTAACAAAATATTTTCAAATTTATCTGTCGCTTTTCTTAATGATACGTAATGATACTTTATCACCATAGCGGTAACTTGTGTACTACAATGGCTAAAATAAGAAAAAATTTTATCCATTATTCATGTGCACATAATATGCATCCAAGTATTGCGCCCTCTAGAGGTAGTTTCCATGGCAACCAATGACATCATCTTGACGACATATGAATGAACATTAATGTAGGTCAAAGTATGTTCGAGAAATAAAGGATTACTCAATATGTAGTGCCATGGACATCCAATTGAGCTTAATACCATGGGGGCTCAAAAGTAAAACAAATCCAGAGGTAAAAAAATCCAAAAAAACTTCCAGTTAAAACATTTCTGTAGTTACATTAATAATAATAATAATGTATAGATTTATATAGCGCACGTATCCACCAACTAAGTGGCGCTCAAGGCGCATTATATTATTATCCCTGCTCATAAGGCTCATAAGGCTCATAAATCATTCCTGAAACCATCTCAGCTCCCTGGGGAGTATACAGCTCAATTGCTGCCATTTCTAGCGCATATAGAGCAAACCATCTCTGCCTTCACAGGTACCCATTTAACCCCTGGGTGGAGAGAAGCAATTATGGTTAAGTGTCTTGCTCAAGGACACAGGTGTCACGGCCGGGGCTCGAACCCACACTCTGCTGCTGGCAACACCAGAACTTGAGTTCAGTGCGCTAGACCGCACGACAATCCACTTTACGTGCATTATACAACACACGGGACCTACGGCTTTACGTCCCATCCGAAGGACGAAGCAATTATGGTTAAGTACCTTGCTCAAGGACACAAGTGTCACGACCGGGGCTCGAACCCACACCCTGCTGCTGGCAACACCAGAACTTGAGTTCGGTGCGCTAGACCGCTCGGCCACGACACTCCATTAGACATGAACAAACCCATTTAAGGCATAAATTAAATATAATAAATTTGTTCTTTGTGGCAACTTTAAAAACTAAATGACTGATACTGAGATATTTTTCTGCAAATCCCAATAATTAAAATATGCATAATATACGTGCAATTTCATGAGAACCAATGACGTAATCATGACGAAATATGACTGAACATTAATTGTACCAATTTACATTATAATAGGTCAAATCATGATGGAGTAATGGCGAGATGTCGTACCTTCTTCCACCCCTAGTGCTAAGAATTATCAGCTCGGCTCTTAATGAGGGCAAACAAATAGTGGGCCAGAACAGATAGTGCAACCCAAAATGTTTACTGTTAACATCTTTTTTCGTGTTTAGGACATCGAAAGGAACAAAAAGTATTGGTGGCGTTGGGTTATGGGGGAGGGGGGGGGGGGTGCACGGTACTACGGTACTACTAATATTGATAGACTTTCAAAACTGAGAAACATTTAATTACGTTACATTTAGTTGTTACTCAGATCATGATACACAGATAATTGGAGTTCAATGTAACCTACATTGATACGTGTATTATGTGTTACTCAAGTGTTTTTATGTGTTACTCAAGTGCTTCTTTATTGTGATTAAGTATTTACTGTAATTGATTATTGCTCTCAAGTATTTTTGCCAGTTTGTTGTTATTGTAATGCGTAATTAAACCCTTCAAAAGCTAAACAAAATAAATTGGTATTATTGGTATCTAACGTATGTTCATTTCAACTCCATTTTTTTAAAATATTATTAAAACTAACCTGTGAACGTTTCACCAAAAAGTGCTCAAGTTTCTAAGAAAACGACGAAATACTGATACATAATATTTATGCTTATTATTTTTTAAGCAAAATTGCAGGACGGAATTATTTTGGAAATTCGACATTCTTGGTTTTTGTTTCGAAGAATGAAAACACTTCAGACGATATTGCTTCTCAGGTTGATCACTACGTGTACCTGTTTCGGTTTAATATTTAATGAGTCTTGAATATTACTCTGCGTACACCCAAGCTCCACTTGTCTGCAAACATATTAATAATTAGGTGTAAATAAGTTTTCCCCTTTGATGAAAACTCTTAAAGGAGGACTGTTACGGTTGCAGTTTGCATCAACATAAAACCCTTTGTCCTGTACTTAATCATTAGACCATTAAACCTTTTGTTCTATTCTTTTGGATTTTTTATTATTATTATTATTCTGGTTTATTAAAACAATGCATTTGTAGCCCTGAGGCTAAATTGCTACAATGTTTACAATTTAAAAACATTAGGAGTACAAACAATTACTGTAAAAAATGTTACCGACATAGAAAACTACATAAAACACATCTGAAAAAACTACACAGAATTAATGTAAAAAGATAAAATAATTTTTGGTTCAAAATACTGACGAAGTAAGGCATCGGACTATTTTTATATCTGTTTGTTTTGCACTTAATTACTGAAAGATTGTTACTATTTCTGAGTTGATATTGAACATTATAACCTCTTGATTGGGGTAACCAATGACGGAATACGTCAGATTCCCTAAATTTGTTTGCACAGTTGAAGCAAAGGTCTTTTCTACGATCTTGGAGAGAAATCAAATTGCACTTAATAAGGACATGATCGTAGTCTAAATAACCCAAGCCCAAAATAATTTTAAGAGCACGTTTCTGGATACTCTCTAATTTGTTGACATGAGCTCTGGTTAATTTAACCCTGCATTCCATACTGGTGCTGCGTATTCCGTCAGTGGTCGTATGTAACCCTTATAAATAGGGAAGGGATAAATGGAATTTTTTTCAACAGTTTAAGCATGTATATCTTATTACTAGCTTTTTTATAAATCTGATCAATATGTTTATCCCATTTGAGGTCAGAACTAATCAAAACACCAAGAATCTTTACACAATCGACTATGTGGAGATCGGTGGTGAAATCTATGTAGGAGGGAGCTGCATGGGTATTCTTCATAAAGCACACAGTCATGTTAGTACATTTATCTGGGTTGACTTTCATATTATTTTGCACAGCCCATTCACTAAATTCGTTCAGAACAGATTGCATATTGTGAGGATCATTACTTCCACTGTTCTCCACAATAGTCATATCATCGACATATTTCAGACTAAGTAATCGACTGTAAGCAGCATTTTCAAAACGAACAGCACCATTGAATTTTGCAAGAAAACCCAACGGTCCGAATCTAGTCCCTTGTGGGAGACCACCCTTAAGTACATTAAAATTGGACAGACAATATTTATACCTGACACACTGAGATCTCTCGGTCAGAAAACTACAAACCCAAGGGATAACCGATTGGCGTGTTCCCAAACGAAGCAAATCACGGACAACAATGTTATGATCAACAAGATCTAAATAATGCCTTACTAAAATCTGTAACAACCAAGGAACTGTGACTTTTTGTAAACTCGGCATGAGCGCATAAATTATCAACAAGTTTAACTAGATAATGAGATGTCGACACTCCCTTCCTATTACCATACTGATTTGGATCCAGGTTCCCTTGAATATCTGAAGTAATCCACTGAACAACACAATGCTCAGCTGATTTGGCAAAATGATCAGTTAAGGAAATTGGCCAGAGCTTATTCCAAGTTGGAGGAGAACTTTTCGGTAAAGGTAAAACAGTTGCTTTATTCCACTGATTAGGAACAACTCCTTCTTGGTAAGATGAATTAATAATGTTGAGAGGGGTTTACTTAATTCATATGCAAATTCACGAATAATCGGGGCTGGGATTCCATCTAGTCCTCCTGCCTTCCTACAACTGATTTTTTGAGTTGGAAATAAACCTCCCATTCTTGAACAGTTGGACAAGGTTCGGGAGAAGGGAGATAATTATGTAGGAAGTGATGATAAATCTAAAGGGCACTGGATGCCAGTGCTGGACAGCTAAACCTGTTATTGTTATGTAAGCAAAAATGGTAGTGCTTGGGTGTTCTGAGTTCATAAGGTTGGTGCCGTCTGCAGCAGGTTCTCTTTTTTAACTCAGGGACCTCGATGACGTGATGCTGACTAGTGCTGCAACGGGAGATAGAGACGTGACGATCTACTTGGGTGTGGCCCAGTGTGACCTATTGTGACTGTGAGTTGGAATTGGAACTATCTACCTTGACTGGTGGATAGTGCCTGACTCCCCAATCCCGAGCACCTGAGTGCTGTTAACTGAGCCTCCTGTTTTATTTGTTTCTATTAATATTGTTAATTAAAGACGCTGGCTCGTCAAAAACAACAGCAACATTTACAATAGCGCCCTCTGTCGCTCGCAATGAGAAAGGCGAGATTTTCACATTCAACAGTCACTTTCAGCTCACAAATTGAAAGCATTTTTCATTAAATGAGTGATTAGAATCAAAATGGTTTGTCTTCTGTTTGAAAACTTGACAAGACCTCGGACTTGCGTTTCTTTTGCTGTCCTCGGACTTGCGTTTCTTTTGCTGTTCAGTATATATAATAAGACAAATGTCACCTGTGGAGTTTTTTCATCAATCTACAGATATCCCAGAATCTGGTGTTATACTAACAAGCCAATCGTCATCTGCCAAGCTCGGTGGTCAAGAGGTTAATACGTAGGCACTAGTAAGCAGGAGGTTGTGGGTTTGAATCTCATCTGAGTCGCCTGTGGAGATTTTTCATAGACACTCAGAAGTCTATTTTGAAGGTATAGCATCGGTAATTCAAACAATCAAGTGGTCAATGTTGTTTAAAAAAAGTTGCCGACTGGTAATGTATACCATGATCTTCATTCAGGACCTGTCCTTTGGCAAACAGTTGTTCTGCCTCATAATAATAATAATAATGTGAACTTATATAGCGCACGTATCCGCCAAACTGGTGCTCAAGGCGCATTACATTATTAAACTTCCTATATGCATCTCAGGACAAACAATTGAAAAAAAAACTTTTCCAAGGTGTCCATAATGGACTTCAAATTGGTAAAGTTGTCTCCTTGAGTTTTGTCCAAGGCAGCTAGTTCAGAGCAAACACTGATTTATTGGTGAGCCAATACACTAGCACGATGAGTATTTTATGAGTAAGCTGAAACTATACGAATGAACACTGATAATGGACCTCACATTCAGATTTTCTCCCACGCTGTTTTTTAGTTTTTTGTTTGTTTGTTTGTTTGTTTGTTTTTTCAGCGACATGGGTCCATACCAGTTTTTAACC